>JAFBJT010001828.1:0-14404 GCA_016785325.1 Chascanopsetta lugubris
AGTCTTGGTCTCATTGGGGATGATGCAACGTACAAAGTGAGGGTGAGTGGTCCTCAAGTTGGTCATCAGTTTGTTCAGGTTCTCCTGTGGAGGTAGTTGATCATTCAAACATTTAATACACAGTATTTGAATGTTAGATGAATCCTTTGTTTTTTATTTCCATGAATTTGTCTCTACTAACCCTGTGCAAGGCAGACACAGTTTGGAAGGATGAACCTTTCTTCTTGCCTCCTTTACTTTTTGTATCAGCCGCTAAACCATTATTGTAATAATTAGGATTAGATTGTATCAACGGACACAGGCGCACAATTGATACAAGTTCCCAGCAAAATTATTGATGAATAGCAGAATGCATTTTCCATGCTCCTACCTGAATCTGCTCCAGCATAATTTTGGAAGAGGAAAGACAACAGCTTGAGATTGGACTTCTGGTAAAGTCCAACAACAGTCTCATTCAGAGGATCTTTGTTCTTCACAAGCCAGTTGTTGATATTGTAATCAACAGTTCCAGCATAATGTATTAGGGCAAAATGGGCCTCTGGTCTTCCTTTGACAATTCTAGGCTTCTGGAAGTTGTTGGATTTTCCCAGATGGTTGTCATAGAGCTTAGCTTTGAAGGTGGCATCAGTGGCTTTGGGGAACATGCACTCCTCTTCAAGGATGGACATGATCCCCATGGGCTGAAGAGATGAAATATGAGTGGTTTAAATACATTTCAGACATTCTCTGTTCATGCTGGAATGTAGAAATAACAGCCAGGTGTCTCACCTTTTCAATGAGGTCAATACAGGCCTGCAGATCCATACCAAAATCAATGAAAGTCCACTCAATGCCCTCTTTCTTGTACTCTTCCTGCTCCAGCACAAACATGTGGTGGTTGAAAAACTGTTGCAGTTTTTCATTGGTGAAGTTGATGCACAGCTGCTCGAAGGTGTTGAACTGTAATGGCGAGAATATTGACATTTTAATTCTCAATATATTCCAAACAGTGTATTCTGGCCATGAAAATACTCATATAAACTAATTGACATGTATTGCGCTTACATCAAAGATCTCAAATCCAGCAATGTCCAGTACACCAATGAAGTACTGACGGGGCTGCTTAGTGTCCAGGGATTGGTTAATCCTCACCACCATCCAAAGAAACATCTTCTCATACACTGACTTCGACAATGCACCAACAGCGTAGTACACCTTTAAAAGACAACCCACACAAATATTAGCTAATTGCTTATCATATATTGAATGTTGTCTTACACCAAAGTCAGCCCTTAATTCCTACCTGCTGGACATTCTGTCCCTTGGTGACCCACTCATTTCCTACTTTGACTCTGGGATGACACAGACCTTTTATGAGGTCAGCAGAGTTCAGGCCCATCAGATAAGCCACCTTGTCAGCATCTGGTAAAAGAAAGTTAACAATTAAATCCTTAAATGATCTATTTATGACATTGATCATCTTCCAGAGATTCAAGGGAGCTTCACTAACCCTCTGTGCCATCAGCCTCCGCCTGCTCTTCCCGCTGCTTGTTCTTGAATTTCATGTTGCCGTGGTGCATGATCGCCCCAACCAGCTTATAGATGCCATTCTTCTCTTCTTGAGTGAAGCCCAATACATCAAAGGCATCCTGGAGCAGAAGATGTAAGTATTATATTGAATATGTTGCTGAATTATTTTCATTGTATCCGGGTATAAAGAGGGCTGACAGGGGATATTTGGGTGTTAGGATAGTATGTGCTCTCTGAGCCATTAGGATCCCACCCACATTAAACCATATTGACATCAGACCTCTAATCCTGCCTATTGAAATCTTTTTCACTCTCGTGCACCGCAAACAAGGTGGTCAAGTTTCATAATATCAATAGATCTTTGCTTTTATAATGACTGTGTTTTATGATAAGACTTATAAGTAAATTCCTACTCACATCAGTGGCCATCAGCTCCTCAGCATCATCGATGGAGGCTACAGTCGTCTCTCCTTGGGAGATGAAGGCGTAGTCGTAAGGGTTGTTGGTGATGAGCAACATCTCTGGAAGGCAAAACAGAATTCCACGTCCAACTATTGTACTGTCACAGACACTTTGTGGCATCAATACAACTTGAAGTTATGTCTATTTACCGAGCAGCTCAGGTTTCTTCTGAGACAGAATCTGATAGAAGATGTGGTAGTCTCTTTCAGCCTTAAGCTGAAACGTGACACGGGACTTTTCCAGCAGATCTGTCGATGATGAGTATATATGTTGTCGCTGAATGTCACTATTCAACTATTCACTTACAAGAGAACAAACCAGAATGAAACTCACATGTCTCGATATCAGCAGAGGCCAGCTTTCCGCTGGCAGCAAAGTGAATTCGGATAAATTTGCCCTGAAAGCGATGCCAGAAAAACCAATTAGAATGTAAGAGACACAAAGTTCAGTGAATGATTCTCAATAACAGACAGAAACTTACAAATCTGGAAGAGTTGTCATTCCTGATGGTCTTTGCATTACCAAAGGCCTCTAAAGCTGGATTAGCCTGGATGATTTGATCCTCCAGTGTACCCTAATAGAGTAAAGAAGATAATCATTGGTTTTAACTCATAAACACAATATTAAACAATCCAATACACTATTAAAGGTGCTACATGTACATTGTTTTTATATTCTATTTCTGATGGCCACTTCCCCAGAGAAGAGAGGGTAGAGAACTGACACTTTCGCTTTTGTCCAATGGTCAACATGCAAACTCTGGTCGAAACAAACAAGCCATACGATATGAAGCAGAATCATCAGTTATGTTGAATTTCTTGACCACCTTGGTTTGCTGCTAAACTCGTAACACTGATGTTTGATAGTCAAGCAATTGTCTATTAATGCTAATATTGGTAATGTGGTGCTTGTAAAATCATACACATGGCACCTTTAATGTTCGATTTTCTGTCAGTGTGGAATACTAACCTTTTTATCAGAGCCTACATCTTTCTTCCCACCTCCAGCTGCAATGCTGGCAAAGTACTGGATGACTCTTTTGGTGTTGACAGTTTTCCCAGCACCAGATTCTCCACTGGACACACACACAAGAGATTTTTGCATGAATTATAAAGCAGACAGCGGTTGTTAAAGTTGTGCAGGCTTGATCTATTTTTATTATCCATCAATAAAGGAATACCAATAGTATTGTGTGAGATCTACAGGATACCACTTAGTGAACTTGTATCGTGTACTGTAATTTATTGTCAAAAAACAACTTACGTAATGAGAATTGACTGATTCTCTCTGTCTGAAAAGGAGAAGATAGAACCATTTTAGGACTTTATCAGTGTTTCTTCCACTTCACCTGTGTCTGGTTGCAGATGCTACCTGTTAGCATGTACTGATAGGCATTGTCAGAGATGGAGAAGATATGAGGAGGAGCTTCACTCCTCTTCTTTCCTCTGTAGGCAACAACCACCTCTTGGTTGTAGACAGGCAGCCACTTGTAGGGGTTGACAGTCACACAGAACAGCCCAGAGTAGGTCTGTAGAAATGAGAGAGAGTTTAAGACAAACCTATTGTGATCATTGATATCCATGTTGTTGTCATTAAAGGTTATGCCTTGTAATATTCCTTTGGGTTAGGCACATAAACTCACATAGATCATCCATGCTGCGTAACGCTCTTTGAGGTTAAACAGCACAGCGGGCTCATGGAGGAAGGTGAACATCGCCATGTCCTCAATTTTATCAAACTTAGGCGGGTTCTGAGGGTGGACATCACACTCCTTCACTGTGACAGTCTGAAGATGGAGACAATTAGGATTAATACACAGAGGAAATCATCATTAACTCCTGCAGGTGCTTTCAGTGGAGGTCATCATTATGTATTATGCTCTTGCTTTTGTTGTCTCCATTAGAAGATGACTGAGCTTGGATCCTCTCATACATGACATTGTGTCTCAATAAGAGAACCGTTGACTGACCTTCCCTTTCTCTGTCTCAGCAGTGACCTTGTCACCCTCCCGGCTGATGATGGAAGCCTTCACGTACTCTTCGTCAGGATCGGGAACAAAGCACTCCTTCTTCATGTCGAAGGGTCGGGTCTGGGCCTCGAGGCGCTCCCTCTCTGACTTCCTCAGGTAGGAAGCAGCCTGACCAAACTCTTTCATGGCCGCGTCCGACATTTTTTAACTTTGTCTATGAGAAAATGAGAATTTTAACTATAGCATAAAAATGGAAGAATGATTACATGCTGTATGTAAATCAAATACATTTTTATTTACTTACCTTACAAATCCCAACTCTGAGAATTGGTGTGTTACGGTCCTGAGGGAAAAAAATGATGGAAAACAATTAGACCAATGTTTTGGCATCAGTAGTTGATCTGTGAGCCATTGTTCTCGCAACTTACCTTAAGATAGAATGGTGACCTATTGGGGGTTTCACCATGAGTTGGCTTTATAAACAAAGCCCCTCTGCCAAATATGGAGGGCGTTTCAGAGACCAGGAATGTTATTGTGTCTGAGCTAGGTTAAGGCTACAAGTAGGGAGGGAGCTAATGAGTGGTGCAGAGCAATATAGGAATCAGCGGGTTAGGGTCTTATCACTGATGGGGCTGGTCTCCTGACAAGGCCATATTTGGAGTTCCATGCAGGGCAGTGATTAATCATAGGTATCTTCAAGCAGCCAGACAACCACAAGCAAATCTTTAAATAGCCCCCGGGAGGAACTCCTCTCTCCACATCCCTTAAGTGAGTTTCTGATATAGGAACAAAACACATTGTTTAACTGAAGCAACAAGTCCTCCTTAATTAAGGACAGGCAAAACTGACAGCAAACAAAACCTGTGACGATTTGCTTAAATTCAACAAACATATACTTTCGATTTTTCTTTCTTGACAGGCTGTTAAATATGATTCGCAGAAATAAAATGGTTAAAAGCAATGGTCATTAAGATGAGCTTTATAAATCAGTGTATTTTATATGAACTAATTTTTTAATCACTTTATTATATTCTCACTCTGTATATTTTAAATATATTGCATATCTGATATTAATTGATTGTGGGATGTTAAAGAAATCAGAAATCATTATCATCTTAGAGCAGCAAATAAAGTCAGAGTGATCATTCACATTCTCTGCAATGGCACAGAGCATCACATCGGTGTGAGCAGCTTGCATTGTTATCGAAAACACAAAGGAAGGCGAGAAGATGTCTGGGAAGATATTTTAGAGAGGTATTTAAGTCATGCACGGGTCTGAATTACCCAGGGGGCTTAGACACGCTGAGGTCTTGGTAACAAACTGCTCTGGGTGATCACAAAGTGGACTTTGCGGTGACATAAACCGCCATCAGATACCAAGTGGGAGCTGTTCTAAAAAAAGAACATTAGTCTGTGAGATTAACCAGGCGACAAGTGCGAGGCAACACAGACAGGGCTCTGCCACAGGTGACGTGCTTGAGATTCACTGAGAGGGAGTAATGATGGCACACAATAGACGCTTTTGCCACCATGCTATGTTCCAATGAGAGGCCAAGGTCACCGTTGAAGCCTTCTCTCATTATCGGGGCCACAGCCCACGAAAGCCGGGCCCCTCAGTTACAGCACTGTTGACATGGCATTGTGTCTTTGAGGACAAAGATAACTGTGTGAAATTCCTGCTGAGAAGCCTGCACTGATTGAGGAGAACAGCCCCGGAGACCATATTTTCTGCATTAGTCAGCTGTTGCAGATGATGGCCGGCTTCAAACGGGGTACTGCCTCATATAAAGTTACTTGCAGGGACAGGTATATTCCACTATTCATCTCATTAGAATGTTCTGTTTAAATATCATGTGATGTCAGAAGCCACTCAGTGATATAACAGGTATGGCTCTTAAGGAAAATATGTGCGGGACATATCCTCCAAAGTGCCGAATTTTTTTTTATTATTTATGACGTAAAAACCTTATACGGCATTGTTTGTATGAAGCTATAGCAATTATAATGCACAGCCATTTCCCAGTGACAGTGAATCCTTCAAAGGTCAAGAGATATTGGCAGGGTCAACAGCTACTGACAAGTGCTGAGATTATTTCCATGCTGATAACAGTTACTGACAGCCAGTGTCAGGGTGCCAACAGGAAGTGAGAGATTCCATGGCTGTGTTAAAGGGTGAAGATAACACTGACCTTATAAGTCAAATGCCTGCTCAGTAAAGGAAGAATGACTTAAAGGCACAGTGTGTAGGAGTGTCTTAACTTGGCATTAAAGTGATAGTAATTGTAATAGTAATTCTGTACATCAGCATCTCTGGGACTAATAGCTAAAGGTTCTATTAACAAGATACTCCTAGATCCTTGGTTAACTTTCAGTTTAAGTTTACTGTTGTTGTTGTGGTCACAAGTAGGTTCTGACAGTACATGCAGTCCATGACATGTACATCATCATACTGAGTGCAGCAGAAGGCTTAAAATAACTGTATGGCTAATGTACTCATGGTTTCCAAGAGGGGGTGAAGGGGTTGGTTCACTGATGCTATCAACACTAGATAGTGATCCTCCTAATGTCCCTTATCTTTATACGGAGGGATCACAGCAAAGTCACATTTTACAACATGCATTTGTGAACGGTGAAACTGAACTGAAATACAAGTTTTTGTGGCTAAGTTATGGCCCCTGTCCATTCATTTTTTAATTGTTATTTTTGTATACATATTGATGCAAATAAAATACTCAATGGGCTTCTACTAGCTTAGTAGAAGAGTGCAGTATGTGTAAGGAATCCATGAAAAAACTTTCTTTTGGTGCTGATTGTTTCACTTTTGTGAATTTGATGTAACTTACTAAAATAAGAGACTCAAACTGGTCATTAAGTCAGTCTCCACTGTATTGGGCCTATCGGTGATCACACACTGAATCCTCAGATAAGTCTCTAAGCGTAAGACACCGTGTCCAAGGTGGTCTATTTATAGAGGCAGTGAGTTGTTCCATCCTTCTGCTCATTCACCTTTTTAATTCAAGCTTGGGCTCAGATATCCTGTTAATCACATTGATAATCCTCGACACATTCTGTCCTCTGCATGTTGCGCCTCGTAAAGCCAAGGTGTGAATGTCTTGTCATTAGTTCACAGATACCTGCTTGTCCGCTCAGGGAGTTAAAGACCTGACATGTAATAAGAGGAGAGACCGGACTTCCTGAACTTTAGCGCAGAGGGAGTCGAGGGGCCTCCCCATCCTCCCTCTGTCTGCCCTAAATCATTATCCTGATATTTATTTCTAGGGTAGCAACCTTTGTGTTTACTTCTCTTTGATACAGCAGTCAGCCTGTGATACCGCACAATACCACTTAATTTAGTAATGCTGATAAAAATGGGTATTTAAGATGCTAATATCATTCCAGATCAACAATGTGAAAACCACCGCCTGTGTGTATTTACATCTTATGGATTGTCTATTTATTTCTGTATACTGATTCTTTAAAAATATCCGGAGCCTTGTTTCGAGGAGCAGGGTGACTTGACTAGGATTCACTGTCCAGCTGAGAGTGATTATGTGTGGTATTACACAAGGCCTGTGTATAAGCACTGGTTTGTTGTTGACCTTGAGGCCTGGGCTCTTGGACTTTCTGAACCCCTATTTTAAGAATGAGGGATTTCTTTTAAACTCTCTTGGCTTTAGCTGCCACCTCACACCGGCGTTCTAGTTTTTGGGACCTCTGACACCTCACATCAGGGGTCCTCTTTGTTTTCCTGTCCATGCTGAAATCTGGCATCAATGTGTAATGGATTTTCTTCTCACTACATATTTTAAAATTGCTAAATTCCTTGCTGGTACTGACCATCCATTAACACATCCACCCATCCATGCATTATCTAGAGCTACTCCCAGTTGACACTCACATTCTTGTGCATTCTGGACAATAAGAGACCCAGCTGATATAGTGCATATCACAACATTTTCCATACAAAGCCCCATGAAACAATTCATTTTCAGAAAGAAGCAGGGAGAATGGAATGATGTGCAACAGCTTGAATACATTTTATTACGCACTGCAGGAGGTGAATAGTGGTAATTTAGGGGATCTACGGCACACAGCAGGACAAAGTGTCTCTGAAGGCTCCAAGCTTCACTCTTCATCAAAACCTTTCTGTTGTAGCCATGAAAGTTGGGAAAGGGAGGAGAGGAAGAGAAACAGCTGTCAGCTCACTGGATTAGTGTTGCTTTAGTACCACAAAGCAAGATATGCGATAGTGCTGAAAACTGAAAACAGTAGCGCACATGTAGCCAGCAGAGGGCAGCATGTGTCAGGGTCAGATGCCTTTATGCACCTGCTACAGAAAGCATGCAACAAACCTTGGGGCCCACGTCGCGGCTCTTGGCGCGCAGCTTGTTGACCTGGGACTCAGCAATGTCGGCGCGCTCTTCGGCCTCATCCAGCTCGTGCTGCAGCTTGCGGAACTTGCCAAGGTGAACATTCGCCTGTTCCTCCTGTTGAGATCATCAAAATAGTCAAGTAAAACCCACAAGGACCACAAAAGAACATATATGTCCACACTTACAGCCTCCTCAGAATTTCTCTTATAGGCTTTGACTTTCAGCTGCAGCTTGTCCGCAAGATCCTGGAGGCGGGCAATATTCTTGCGGTCCTCTTCAGTCTACGGAAACAGAATGCAAACTCAGTTTCTTTGAAAAAGATATTTAACCTGCACAAGGATATTAATGAAGTATAAGAACACTTTTGCAGTAAGTAAACAAATACTTTGGGAGTTCATGCTACAAACCTGGTAAGTCAGCTCCTTGATGCGGCGCTCATATTTTCGCATACCCTTCACAGCTTCACTGCCTTTTTTCTGCTCACTCTCCACCTCATTCTCCAGCTCCTTCACCTGGTTCAGGAAAAGAATGTGAAAATCCATTCACATGAATTCTTCAACATTGTTGATTTCCTTGAACTAAATAATATTACAAAGAGGCTCACCCTGGCCTCGAGCTTCTGCAGCTGCTTCTTGCCTCCCTTCAAGGCAATCTGCTCCGCTTCATCCAGGCGGTGCTGCAGGTCTTTGATGGTTTGCTCCATGTTCTTCTTCATGCGCTCCAGGTGAGAGCTGGTGTCCTGCTCCTTCTTCAGCTCCTCTGCCATCATGGCAGCATCAGTAATGGCCTTCTTGGCCTTTTCCTCTGCATTCCTGCATTCCTGCACTGCATCTTCTACCTCCGTCTGCAGCTGGGAAGTGTCAGCCTCCAGCTTCTTCTTCTGGTTCAGCAGACTGGTGTTCTGTTTGAATGTAGAAATTTGATAATATGATTCCTCGATAAGTTGACGGTACTAAAAACAAACTATGCCAAGTGCAATCAGTGTATCTTACCTGTGAGTGCAGTAGCTGCACCCTCTCACTAACATCCAGCAGCTCTTGCTCAGCAAGTTTGCGACCTCTCTCCGTTTGTTCCAGAGCAGCTCTGAGCTCCTCCAGTTCAGCCTGAAGCAGGACGTTGCGTCTCTCAACGATGGCGATGTTTTCCTTCATGTCGTCATTGGCCCTCAAGGCGTCATCAAGCTGGAGCTGAGCATCCTGGAATGTTTTCATAGCTTCTAGTTATATTCACATACCTTTTTAAAGTTGGCTGCACAACTGATGGGCTTTAAGGGAATCCTTCTTCCTACCTTCAGATGAGCACTAACAGCCTTGAGATGTTTCTGGGCCTCAGATGCCTGCCTGTTGGCCTGGCTCAGCTGGATCTCCATCTCATTGAGGTCTCCTTCCATTTTCTTCTTCAAACGCATGGCCTCATTCCTGCTTCGAGTCTCAGCCTCAAGGGAGCTCTGCAGGGTCTCAATGGTCCTCTGCAGGTTCCTCTTGCTTTGCTCCATCTCCTCATCTTTCTCAGCGAGTTTACGCTCCATGTCCGCTTTGATTTGGTTGAACTCAAGCTGGGCTCGCAGGATCTTGCCCTCCTCATGCTCAAGAGAACACTGTGACAGACATCATTGGTTTGATCAACAAGCACGAACAGTACCATCACCGGATGCTGTCAGGAACACCTAGCATTCAACCATGAAGTCTCACCTCTGCTTCCTCAAGGGCAGTTTGAATTTCACTCTTCTCCTGTTCCAGCTGCTTACGAGCCTTCTCCAACTCATGAACAGTTTTTCCTCCCTCACCAAGTTGCTCGGTCAGGTCAGAAATTTCCTCTGTGTGTAAACAGATGTATTTTTGTCATTTTTTTGGCACTTGCAAATTGAAGGGACTGCCTACCCAGGTGTTACGGTTGTTGATACATTACCCTGGAGGTTCTTGTTCTCTCTCTTCATGGTCTCCAGGTGATCAAGAGATTCCTCATATGAGTTCTTGAGTTTGAAGAGCTCAGTGCTCAGAGACCTGGCTTCTTTCTGAGAGCTCTCCAGCTCACACTGAGACTCCTCATACTTCTGCTTCCACTCAGACAAGATCTAGACGGATACAATTTAGGAAATGTCAAGTTTGAGCACTGAAATTTAGCTTCATAGGAGTTAATATACTTATTTTATATTAAGACGCCTAGAATGGTTGTACATTGAAAAGTTTGATATACTTTGTCAAAGTTTCTTTGCTTCTTGTCCAGAGCAGCAGCAGCAGCATTAGACCTCTCCACATCCACCATGAGATCTTCAATCTCATTCTGCAGTCTGTGTTTGGTCTTCTCCAGTGAGGAACATTTAGCATTCACTGCTTCAACAGCCTCCTCGGCATCCTGCAGACGCTGAGCCAGCTTCTTTCTGAAGGACGGTAAAACTCATTGGGATCAGTTACTTTTAAACTATGCTAAATTATTACAAGTAGGAGTAAAGTATTGTTGACTCACTTGGCCTCCTCCAGCTCCTCAGTCCTCTGGATGGCATCAGTTTCGTACTTGGTTCTCCACTGAGCCACCTCAGAGTTGGCCTTGGACATGCCGCGCTGCAGCTCAGCCTTGGCCTCCTGCTCCTCCTCATACTGCTCTCTGAGGAGGTCACAGTCATGGCGAGCGGACTGCACTGCATGTGCTAATGCATTCTTGGCCTGGATTCAAATAGAATGTGGCTATTTCCTCTGGACGAGAAAAAAATGCACATTTTGCCTCCTCGTTTAGTTTCATACCTTTATCTCCTCCTCTAGTTGTCTTTTCAAATCTTCTAGTTGTTGATTATAAGAATTCTTTCCTCTAGTCAGCTGAGAGATAAGAGATTCTTTCTCCTCCAGTTGTCTAGATAGCTCATCTTGAAAGACAAAATTTCAGGGTTTCATTATCCTACATAAGAATGAAATTGAAGAGGGCGTGATACTAACCATTTTCTGATTGAATCTTTGCTTTGTTGGTGGCGAAATCGTTCACCGACCTCTGGAGCTCTTCACACTTGGTTCTGTATTCATTCATTTGATCCTCCATGGTTCTGCTAGTCTTCTCAAGGAACGTCTTCAAAATAGATACACAGAATTATAGTTTAAGGCACTTTTAAGGCACTGTTAAACTGTTTCACTTATATTTCCAAGCATACTAACCTTAGACTTGATCATGTGTTCCATACTGGATACCACATCATCCAGCTCCAGTCGGAGCTCGCTCTTCTCCTTCTCCAGTTTCTGCTTGACTCTCTGCAGGTTGTCTATCTGCTCTCCCAGGTCAGCAACACTGTCGGCTTGTTTCTTCCTGAGAGTGGCAGCGGTGGCTTCATGCTGCAGAGTGGCCTCTTCGAGGTCTCTGCGGAGTCTTTGGAACTCGGCCTCCCTCTTCTTGTTCATCTCAATCTGGGCAGATGTGGCTCCACCGGCCTCCTCCAGCCTCTCACTGATCTCCTCAAGCTCTCTGGCCAAGTCTGCTCTCTGCTTCTCCACCCTGGCTCGGGCAGCTCGCTCTGCCTCAAGCTCTTCCTCTAGCTCTTCCACACGGGCCTAATGTCACCAAGATATGTTTAATTGTTACAGTATTGTGAAAAAATTTTCATGTTTAGTTTAAATTATTGTAATTTTTACCTGCAGCTCTTTGAGCTTCTTCTGAAGTTGAATGATTATGGCCTGTTCATCTTCGATTTTGCTACTCAGCTGACTGACTTCAAAGTCTTTCCTGCAGATTTATGTTCAGTTAGTATTTGTATACTCAATAAAGTTAGGAATAATCTGTGTCAGATTTATACTTTTTCAATCTCTCTTCCAACTGCTGCTTGTCATTTTCAAGATCCATTACAGTCTCCTGGGTCAGCTTCAAGTCTCCCTCCAGCTTCCTCTTCGCTCTCTCAAGGTCCATTCGAATTTTCTTCTCTTGCTCCAGAGAACTTTCAAGCTGAATTACATATTATAAACCCATTTTCTTTAATTAAATCATCAGTAGTTATTCTGTTGTCTTCATGATATTAGGTGTTGATTCTTACATCATCCACTTGCTGCTCCAGCTTGGACTTGGCCTTGGTCAGAGTGTTGACTTTGTCTTCTTCACTCTGCAGGTCGTCCAGTGTTTGTTGATGAGCCTCCTGCAAGGCTTTCTTTTCCTTGGTCAACTTGGCAATGATGTCATCCAGAGCTGCCATCTCCTCAACCAGGTTCTTAACCTATGGTCAAGTGACATATTCATTAGCGACTACATCAAAGATCACAATTGATTTGATTGAATTGATTTGGAGTCTGTGGTACCTTGTTCTCAGTTGCATGCTTCTCCTTCTCCACTTTAGCCAGAGTTAACTCTAAGTCATCAATGTCTTTCTTTAACTCAGAGCACTCGTCCTCCAGCTTCCTCTTCTTGACTGTCAGTTCAGAGTTCATCTCCTCCTCATCCTCCAGTCTTTCTGTCAGCTCTTTGGCTTTTGCCTCCAGCTGAATCTTGCTTTTTATCAGCCCTTCACATCTTTCTTCAGCATCGCCAAGATTATCTTGCTCCTGTTATATTTAAAATTTAAAATATTTAAAATTTATATAAAAAACATGTCCTTAAACCTTGGTTGTGTAAAAAGTGTAAAAGCTCTAAGATTTGAAACATACAGCCTGAACTTGGAGCTGCAGGTCGTTCTTCTCTTGGAGAAGAGAGACCATTTTTTCCTCAAGTTCCTTCCTGCGAGCTTCAGACTTTGCATAAGCCTCTTTCAGCTTCAGGAATTCTTCCTTCATGTTGGCCATCTCCTTTTCTGCCTCTGCAGATCTCAACAGAGGCTTGATCTTGAAGAACAGCTTCATCCAAGGCCAATTCTTGACCCCCATGAAAGATCTTACATTCCACTGGATTACCAGGAGAGCATCTCTGGAAAGGTTTTTTGTTCAACCAAATATTTGATTTAGTTAATTAAATAAATAATTCATGAACCAATAATTGTTGACTAAACCAATTCAAGATCTTTACCGGCGTTCCACCATCTTCTGATATTCAAGACGAGACAAAAGACCACGGGATCTGGCTTGAATAGCAGTGATGATTTTGGAGAGACGCTCGTCTCTCATTTCTTCAAGCAGACCCAGCAATCCAGCCTTAAAGAACACCTACAAACATCAACTGAGATTAGACTGTTTTTCATCACCTTTATCTTTTTAAATCATTGTTTTGTTTTGAACACTTTTCAAATACCTTGGTGTATCCAAACTTGTATTGACTGTTATCAATATCCAGGGATCCGAGGAGTTTCTCTGCTCCTTTCCTGCTGTCAATGAACTGACCCTCAGGAATGGCAGCAGGATTCAAGATACGATATCTGGAAAATTAAGAAAAAATATATTTGATTATATCGTCTTCCTGAATTTTGGTATTCATGCAGTGGGTGGGTACTTTTTGATGAATATCTACCTCTGCTTGAAATCTCCATAGAGGATCCTGTTGGGGAAACCCTTTCTGCAGATCCTGATGCCTTCCAGCACACCGTTACAGCGCAGCTGGTGCATCACCAGAGGATTCTCCATGGCCCCAGGAGTCTTGGTCTCATTGGGGATGATGCAACGTACAAAGTGAGGGTGAGTGGACCTGAGGTTGGTCATCAGCTTGTTCAGGTTCTCCTGTGTATAAGGAACAAACCATTTACAGACTCTGATTTGTTGTCATCTACGAAGAAAATATCAATACTAAGTCATGCGGTACCCTGTGAAGAGCGGACACAGTCTGAAATGACGATCCCTTCTTTTTCTTCTCTTTTTTACCTTCACCGTGTTCCGCAACTGTATCAAACAAAATAAGAGTTTTAATTAACTTTGACAAAAACAACAGTAAAGACCCAAAGAAGAAATTCATTTTACAGTACCTGAATCTGCTCCAGAGTAATTGATGAAGAGCACAGACAACAGCTTGAGATTGGACTTCAGGTAAAGTCCAACAACAGTCTCATTCAGAGGATCTTTGTTCTTCACAAGCCAGTTGTTGATATTGTAATCAACAGTTCCAGCGTAATGCATCAGGGCAAAATGGGCCTCTGGTTTTCCTTTGACAATTCTAGGCTTCTGGAAGTTGGCGGATTTTCCAAGATGGTTGTCATAGAGCT
>JAFBJT010001834.1:5000-24656 GCA_016785325.1 Chascanopsetta lugubris
TCTCTCCCTCTGGTGATGGTCGGCGTTCAGCACAGGCACCGGCGCCACTGAGCTAAAATACCTGATTACAATTCACCAATACAATTCAAATAACACAGGCCGGCTTAAAGATAATACCTTGGTAACAATATCATTTATTTTTCTGCCTGTTCCCTTTATCCTTGTGTTAGTGGAAGGGGGAGGTGGCCAATCCCCTTCTGAGTCAGATCAAAGAACAGATCAGCTCGTCTTCCTCTGATCCTCTGTGGATTATTCTTTTCTTTTTCCAATAACAACACACAATGAATCTTTTTTCTTCATATTCTACCTCAACATGAATAATGGAAGGGCAAATATTTATGGGATGTAAATGTTGCCCTCGCTGATATATTACCATTATGACAATAATGACTGAACATTTTATGCCAAATTCATATTTGACAAATGTATTCCAGTGCATACATAAACATAGTGTTCTGGTAAATGCATGAACTAAATACACTAATAATTAAGCTTCACATTAGTTCCAATATATTAGGTGAACCTGAGGGCATGTAAATAATAGTCATAAATACATTAAAATGAATATTTTACTTATTTATCGAATGTAACCGGCAAAGTTTTAAAGTAATTTATTTTAAAGTAAAACTCAGAGTTTGTACTTTTACTAATTCATCACCCAACCAAAAGTTTTTCTTTTACTTCATTTTGTGAATAATTCAACTTCATATATTTATTTTTATTGGTAAAATATTTATATTGCATTTTAACAACTAAATCATTTCTAATAATAACAACAACAATAATAGTAATAATAATGATAATAATAATAATAACAACAACAATAAAAAAATAAAAATAAAATAATAATATTGTTTTTTTCTCCCTCATAATCAACCTCCTAATACTTACAATGGAAAATGTGTAATTAAATAGAAAATCATTTAAATACACATAAGTAAAAAAGAAACAAACATGCACAAAATGAATATCTTAAAAAATGTAATAGTTGAAAAAGCAAGTACAAATACATTTTTATAATGATTTTATATTATTTGTATTTTAGTCACGTCAGTTTGGATTTTGCACCAAGTTGCATTAGAAATAATTTTATTCATATTTTAATTGTCCATGGACTAAATATCAAACCAATCAAGTAAATAGATAAACAAGACAATTTTCATTTGTTTTTATGAGAAGCAGAAGAAAATATTTAAAAACAAATCAAAATCATAATTGTAAATCATAATTACATATTTTGTTAATGATTGCTTGCATCCATGACCTTCCAATAAAGCTGTGAATTTCAGTGTGAAAACATGTTTAGATATCATTCACACTTTGTTTTTAATCCTAAACAGGTTGAACAGTGTTCACCATGTTGTACTATGATAAATAAAATATTCATTTTTGGAGCAAAACTCTAATTGTGTGTGGTGGTAAATGATATAAACTTAAAATAATAAAAGCAAATAGAAATACATAAATCCAAAGGAGAAATCTCCTCAAGGTTATCTGAATTCAAGAAAGAAAAAAAAAACATTTCTGTGAGTGTTATTGCCAAAACTATAAAACAATAATAACATATATTTTCCTTGATTATTTTTACATTAGGTACCTAAGGTTTACATCCATGACCTTCCACAGGAATAAATTATGTCCTTCTGCACAAACCTGAGGCTCAATCATGTGACCTGCAACTTTTACTCAAATATCCCAAAACTGAAATTGTGTTTCATGTGGAAACGTCTCTGCGCCTTGACCCTGACCTCCATGTTGGGTCGGGAGGAACGTTTAAAAAGTGGTGGCGGTTGCTGATGGTTTGGAGGCGAGTGTGTGTTGTTGTTAGCCAATGTGTGTGCGTTTGTGTGTGTGTGTGTGTGTGTGTGTGTGTGTGTGTGTGTGTGTGTGTGTGTGTGTGAGTGTGTGAGTGTGTGTGTGTGTGTGTGTGTGTGAGAGTGTGATCAGTGGAGTGGGCAGAGGTGCGTCTTGCCGCCCACGCCGCTGGCACCCCTGCCCATGCAGCAGCCACAGCCTCGGTGGCACAGCAGTCTGCCCACATCTCCTGATCCTTCATTAGTCATTCAGCTCTTTGTTTGTGTTGTGTTTCCCCTCTGGCTCCTAATTAATGCCTCATCCAAACTGCTGAACTGAGCTCACACCAACCATGAATATTAAAATCAGCCCTGACACTTCTTTATTTTATTCTTCTTCTTCTCCAGAGCTCAGATCCAGGCGCCATTTATTTGAAGGCACCATGGTTCCTTCCCATTTCTCTGTGTTGTTACCACAATGCTCCATCTCATCCAATTAGAAAAGAGTTTTCCTCCGTTCACTTTGGCACTTTTGCCACCAATAAGTGGGAAACTTGTTTGATTTGAATCCTTGAAAGCAGAATGTCATTGACCCGCGCTGACTCTGCAGATTGTAGATGTGTTTGTGAGCTGCAGCCTCAGCATTTACCTGAGTCATAGGTTCATTTCCCTGCTCATCTTGAGGATTCAACCTCGTCAAGGAAAAGTTTCATATGAGGGAAATGTGGGAACGTTGAAACCAGGTTTTTCTTCATACTTTGATAAACTCTGCGTCAAATGAGATTCAGCAACTCAGTTTTAATGAAGCAGTAATTCGTGCAGAGGATTCGTCCTTACTATGTTTCTTTGTTTCCTCCAGTGGAACATGATTATTCATGTTTCCTCAACTTATGAGGAACATATTTTATTGAAAAATCCTGAACTTTGAGTTCCCTTGTTATTCCCAGGATCATCTGAGCAACAGACAGAAACTTCCGAAGAAATAAACATCTATGTTTGTGTACATCCGGACTAAATTGGCGGCGGTGGTGTTGCGGCGGTCGAGCTGAATTGGAATCTCTGTGACAATTTCTGTGAACTTGTTCAAATACAATGTGACTTCTGACAAGGGCGAATGCAATTTATAATACAGAACATGCCATCAGTGCAGCACGCCATTAGCATAATGAGGATACTTCCATTCACGCCAGTGAGGTTTCTGACAGCCTCCAACTAAAAGCTGCAGCAGCGGCAGCGAGGAGTGAGAGATGTCCATACCAATGTTCCAGAAAAGAGCAGGGAGGGAGGGGGGGCACCACCATTTTGTTAAAAAAACAACAACATGGTGTCCGTGATGCTAGGTGACCCTGGCAAGAAAGGGACAGAAGCGCCCGGTGCCCTGAGCGACTGTTCACCGGTGTCCGGAGGTCTTCGCTCGGATCGGTTGACAAATATGACGGAACTGATGCTAATGACATGTAGCTCTCCCGCTCTAATTGTTGATTCAATTTGCTAATGACTAATTTGATTAAAGTGGCAGCCGCTCGGCGCCGTGAGCAGGACACAGCGAGCAGGCAGAAAGCGGCGGCAAGCTGGAGGTGGCGTGTTGGCTTGTCACGCAGACGTCGCTTCGCCCATGAATATTCCATGAGAGTTCACAGTTAATTGTTTCTGATTTGTTTATTTTTTTGGATACACCGATTTAACGCACACTCCATCAGTATCTGAGCTGACACCTCCTGCCCCCCCCTCCCCCTGCCCATCTCACGCCACCCTGTCCTCACCCTCCCCCCCACGCTTTTCACAAGTGGTGCTCAGACGTCCATCAAACGCTGCGATGGAGGATTACCACAAGTTGTCAACAAAAGCACTCGTTTGCTGGGTCCTGCCCCCTCAGCCCAGCTCTAATGTGAAGGAGCGGACACCCCACCACCACCGGCGCCACAGGACGCCGCTACCTGTTGCCAAAAGATGGTAAAGGCAGCGTATTGTTCTCCTTTACTCTGAGTTGTTTTCCTCTCGAAAAATAGGGGGCGTGGCCCTACAGTAGCACCGGGCCACACATGGCAGCTCAAAGCAGCGATGATGAGCTGAGGCGTGGAGATAGTGTTAAATGTTGTGATGTTGTACTACAGATTCCAAACAGCAGTGTGTGGGACAAAGACAGGAACGCTCATCCACATCAAAGTCACCAGCCACCACCTCAAACCACGCCCCTCTCTCCTCCTCGCCACCGCCGCTGCGTGTAGAGCCTGTTGAGTGTTTCTCCCTCCTTCCTTTTTTACCGTGTAATCCCTTGCTGTTCCTGGTCTCCTCTGTTTTGGTCCTCGCATTTTTCTAGCCGAACTTCCAAAGAAGAAAACCTCTTTCCTCTTCCCGCTTTTATCCCGGACTTTGACGTTTCATGTGGCGGCGGCTGCCGCATGACTTGCATATGACGGTATGATTCTGAGCCAGATTGACATTTTCAGATGTAAACACATAGAGTATTTTGTCATGGAAAGTGGATGGAAGTCTACTTATGGTATATTGATATATCTCAGATCTGCCCAGGCTGTGTTACTATGGCAATGATGAATAGATATGGCCGCCTATTTATGTATTAGTATGGATATTTACTTGTTGTTTACTCACATATTAATTTATTCATTTATACATTTGGGTGGTCCGCACAAACCAGGCCTCGACCACAAACACTTCCTGATTCTGGGTTCGAATCCAGGAAGTGGGGAGGAGGAATCGGCCAATCAGAGGATGGCGAACTTGTTTTGAGAGTTTTGTGTCAAAAACCAAAAGAAAATGAAAGTTTGTGTTCTGAGTGTTTGAGCGGCAACCTGAGGAGAGCGAGACTTTATTGATAAATAAAGATTATTTAAAACATCTGTCAGGCCTGGTTAAATATCCTGTGTGTGCATCACTAGCTTCTCCAACCCAGGGCCAGGAATATTTAATTATCCTACAAACTGAAAAAATGAAAAAGTCAATTTCCATGTTGCAGGAGACAATTGCATTTGTAATATCTGCATGTAAAATCCTCCTCCTCCTCTCCCTACCCACAGTCTCGATGCCTCGCAGGGTTTGCTTAGGCTCCGGTATTACCATGGCCGCTCATCCTGACTAAGTCTGCTCCTCATATTCACTTGACGTGGCTAATTATGTGTTTAACCTGGCTCTGGTCGAACTTGTCTCATGTTCAAATTTATGTGCCTGATTTGATTGGTAATTGGAGGAATGGGACGGCCTCCAAAGCGCTGTGGTCCTGTGTCCGTCGACCTTTGACCTCTGAAGCGGTGGCAGGTGTAAGACGGAGAGGGAGGGAAGGAAAGTCTGTAATCTTATTGTTTCTACGATTATTCTTTTTATTGTCGACACGCACATGTTCCCGTTCTCATATTAACACAAAGCTGCTCTCATTTTCTTATCTTGCTGTGCGAGCGGAATGCATATGTCGTCAATATTTACATTTCTACTGTTTAATTTCATTCTAATACGCAAGTCCCAGGGCGATACAAGCTGCCGCTAATGGAAGAGAGGAATGATTAAAGCTTTTCTCCCTCATCATAACACAACTTGTGTTGTTGCACTATGTGTGTGTTGTGTGTGTGTGTGTGTGTGTGTGTGTGTGTGTGTGTGTTCGGTGTTTACACTCCAACACAACTTTGATCACTTCTCTTGTTGATTTAATTTCCTGATCTAATTTTTCAAACCATCTTTTAAAGACATAGTCTCTGATCGTTTTTATTACGGGTGAAGATAAGTGTGTGTGTGTGTGTGTGTGTGTGTGTGTGTGTGTGGTGGGGGAGGGGGGACAGCTTGGACTCGCTTTTTAATCATTGCCAAACACCCTCCTCTCTGTACAGTGGTTCCATTGTGTTGTGAGTGCTGCATTGGATGTGTGTGTGTGTGTGTGTGTGTGTGTGTGTGTGTGTGTGTGTGTGTGTGTGTGTGTGCGCAGTACCAGCCCGGGTCAAAGCAGCTTAGTTCCGATCTGCTGGGTGACCTGCCCGAGCCTCGCCGGCCTCACTGACCCGCATGATTTCATTATAGAGAGGTGAGGCGCTGCATGGCCTCCACACACACACACACAACACACACACACACACACACACACACACACACACACACACACACACACACACACACACACACACGTCATGTGCCATAAATAGGTATAATGGCTTATATAGTACATGTTTTACATACATGAGAGTGAACTTTCACTTCTCATGTGAATGAAAACCTCCTTGAAACAGCCACTGACATTTTGTCTTTAATGTTTTTTCAGCACTGTATTTGTTTCTGAAATGTAAAAAAAAACCCTAAAAACTAATTATTCATTAAATCTTAATTTTCACAGAGATCCACACGGAGGGTGTACAACTAAAACTCATGTAATTAAGAGTAAAAATCTTCAATGTTTTTAACTATTGACAATACAACAACAACAAGCTACAGAGCTGTGTGCATTCAATACTGCGCCCACTAAACAAATCTGTGTTTATTTAATATGAAATATTATTTAGAACAATATACATGAGATCAAGCTGCAGAAGCTTCACTTTCAAAACTGTTTAGATAAATAGTGGATATTCAAGTTTCATTAATTAAATCTAAAATACTTTCAGTCATTAACAGACAAATAAATTAATTTTGGTTTAATGCATATTGAGATATAAAACTAAATATATCATAATATTCAAATTGGATAAATACTGAGAATACAAATACACTGATGCCACAGTACAAAGCACAGCATCTCTGCCATTCAGGGCTATGCAAACAGAAAGCACAAGACTCAATGACTTTGTTAAATGCTTTATATCTATTCAATACTGCATTTACAATGAGACGAAAACAAAGATTTGATTTTATTCATCTGCAATGGAACAAAACGTTCATAGCATTCAAATTGAACTGAATGATCTTTACAATAAATGTTTACATTAAATCTTAAATATGTTAATAATTAAGATAATTGAAAAATATACCAGAATTGTGACTATTTTGTTCAGTCAAAAAATAAAAAAAATATGATAAAATCTTGAATGTCTTTGTTAATGAAAATAGGCAATATGGAAACTATATTCCATTCAAAACTACATGAACCAGAATTTCTATAATCTTCAGTGTTTGTGGAGATGCAGTATAAGACGATGAAGACATGGTACAAGCTGCTGTGTACCAGTTTAAAACGGTTTCAACAAAATGCGAAAATGTGTGATGTTTTTGAAAATATAATGCAGAGAAAACTTCATACAGCAAATATAAAACCATCTTGTTCAAATCTGCATTTACAAACAAGAGAATCAAATTAAAGTCATATTTCTTTAAATCCTAAATAATCACACTGAGATGAGACAATACCAAAAACACAATGGTATATTTGTTTCTAATAAAACCGTTTTTACGGAACAAGTTGGAAACACATCATATTCATAGAATCCAGAATATATTTGATAGTACACGATGAAACCGTTTCTGGAAACAAGCTGCAGATTCTCCTCCATTCAAAGGTACATGGAGACAAGGCTCAAGCAAGGTCAAGTATGAGAAGACTGATGTTTATATTCATTTATGATAAAAGTTTAGAATGTCATATTTTAACTTTCTACAACAGGACAAGGACCATGTTGAGGTGATCTTTCATCTGTGATGTTTAAAGTCTCATCAGAGCTTCCTCTGTGTAGCAGTTGTACCGTGTCCTATCACTAGATGGCAATCCAGGTCAGAACAGTGTGTATGGAGGACGCGTGGCGTGTGCTCCCTCACAGATCCCTGGAATATGGAGGAGGAGTTGTTGTCACTTCTCTGTGGGATTGAGGATTTTCTCTCCTGATCCTCGACGCACAGAAACAACACCATCATCAGCAGAGCGACATCACAGCGCCGCTAACGCCTGGCACCTCATTCCAGTGTTTCCTGATCCTGACACATCAAACCAGGTCTGTGTTCACACCTTCATCTATTATTCAACTGCTGCTGAGGAACTCACAATACATGTAAGATCCATTTAAGGGTCAGAATGTCCCGTTAATCCCACATTCATAACAAAGTCACCACTGGACACATCAAACTGAGGTTTCATGCTCCAAAAATTAAGGTTTAAATCAGAAATCAATTCACCTGACATGAATACAGCAACAATTAATTAATGATAAATAAAGCAGAGAGAAAAATATTGTAATATAATAAATGTAACATACAACTATATAACACTAGAAATAAGGCAATGAGGTGTCCCATTCAAAACTACATCAACAAAAATGCAATGGTAAGGGTGCATTTAATAAATATCAAATATTTCTATAATTAAATGACCTATAATTAAATAAAACCTTAAATTAAGGTTGTATTTGATCATTCTTAGATATGTATGTAAATAAAAGGCAAATAAAACCTGCAACAACACTATGAATCATACATAGTAGCATCCTATTCATAACTACAATAAAAAAGGATGAAATTAATAAATCTTACATGGGTTTTAATGAATTCAAGACTGAGAAAATCTAGACATATGACAAAGTAGTAGTGTCCCATTCAAAACCTCATAAACAAAAACCCTTTATTATCTGTGTATTTAATAAATCCCTAAAATGTTCATGAATAAAAAACCAAACCACAATACAAAACCCCAAAATTAAAGGTAAAATCTTAAATTGTATTTAATAAATTTCAGTTCTGTCCATTCACAACAAAACCAAAGTAAAGATGTATTTGATAAATATTAAATCTCTGCAGACACCAGGCATCACACTGTGCTTAATGCTCAGAAATGTAATATTCATACACATAAATCAATACAGCAGCTTTTAAGAATGCAGACAGGTGAGGGTTTGAAATAAAACCTATATTAAATTCACCAGATGATGATGATCAAAACAGAAATAATTCAATAGATTTAACAGTAAAAACAGTTGAAATCAAACTTTCTTCATGAATACCAAATCAATTATTTTCAGTACATGGAACACGGACTAAACTGCAGGTGCTGAAATTCCATTGGTTAAGGGATTAAGATTAAAATTCAGATTTATTGTCACAGGACATGCAGCACGTGCTGGGGGAATCAAACACACACACACACACACACACACACACACACACACACATACATGCCGGCGAAATTGGGTCTTTTCTTTTCACCCATCCTTGTCCTTCATCCGGGCGCAGCTAGGAGCAGTGGGCAGCCATTTTTTCCGGCATCCGGGGACCAACTTCTTCTCTCCATCCGTGGTCAGGAGATGGCTTTGCAATGTTTTTAGAGGGGATTTTACTGAAGGAGGAAACCCCCGGGTAGCATGAGGAGAACATGCAAACTCCACACAGAAAGGCTCCCTGCATGGGGGAATCGAATACGGGACCTTGAGCCACCGTGGCCCGATTAATTTAATTACACCTAAATGGGTGTGGCTCTCTACATTGCCTGTCTAGCTGTCACAGATCTATAGCACATATGAAATCAATGACATTAATTCCGACCTTGTATCATTTTGCCACATGGTCATGCTGTCATGCTAACTGTAGCTAACACGGCCACGTATAGGAGCTATGTAGCTAATGTTGGCATTGCCATTTCTTGTTTCAGTGAACTATCCCTTTACTCACCAGCAGGTGTCAGGCTTTCAGGTCAGTTTAACATAGCATGTTACGTCTTATCCTGGAGGTCAAAGGTCGCGTGTTTGTAATGATAGGTCCAAATGTTGTTTACATGTTTACTTCAGATTTTCTATTTTGTATATAAGAAGAAAATCATTCCAAAATGATGTAAATATGAGACGCAACGCATTGTTTACATTTTATATAATTTCATTACAAACACTGTTTATTGAATTTCATTGGAATGAAGCATTATCTATATATTCATCTTGTAGTTTATGTATTCAGTTGTTTGTATCTCGTTCATGTACTCAGTGGTTCATCTATATTAATATTTAGATCTAGTTCTCGCTCTGGATGTGTATCCAACATTTTATAGAGTAATATAAAGGTGTAGTTGTCTGTCTAGAACTTTTTGAAGCTATGTACTAGTTTAGATATATATCTACCTTGTCAACTTTGTACCTTTGTACATCCATCTAATATTCATAGTTGTTGTACAACAATTGTAGGGGCACGTCCATGGACCAGGTGACATGTGACCATTATTATCACACTTCCCCCTGTACTGCATTGAAGGTTCAGCGTCAGTACATGGAGGAGGTCACTATTAGACCATATTAGAGTCTGTGGATGACAACAGGGAGAACCATTATTCATCTTATTTACTCATTTGCATTGTATTTACTGATAACATGTCTCCCTTGAAACCATTTTGTCATCACCAACGTCTGTGTCTGGATGATCAGGAAACATATTGAAAACATTGTTTCTGTTGTTTTTACTATCATTTACTTTGAATATCATTTTATGCACCTTAATTATTTTTTGTCATTTGTACATTCAACTGTTGCTCTACTAAATAGCAATTAAGAAAAATGATCTGTTATTATTTTGAAATCAGTTTATAGATTTATATAGTAATAATAATAATTACTACATAATAATTCATTCTACTGTGGTATGACATGTATTATAAACAAACGTGTTCAGCACTGAATGTATAAGACAGTAAATATTATAACACATACATGCTGTGCTATCATAGCAGCAGTGTGGTGCCTATTTACAAGTTCTATGTTTTGGTGACATGTTACAGGAGCAGTGAGTTTATCTGGGTTGCATCATCTGAGCTAATCCTTCAATGAATAGTTACTTGTGTTTGTGTCCGGTTTCACCGAGTAAACCCAATACTCCATAGTGCCCCGTTGCTGAGCACAGACTTGTATCAACAACAACAACCGCCATCACCCTCCGAGTATTCTTCTTCTACAGTTTGGTGAGCTCTTACTATTTTTTTCACCGCTAAAGAGTCATCAATGACGCGATGTCCTGCCTAGCTGACTGTAGAAACATAGCGATTAGACTGGAAAAGACATGGGGTTATTATGGATGACGGCCCGTACTTGCATGAATTTAGCATGTTTATTTACTTACTTAAAAACAGTCTGGTTTATGTGTTACGTTCATTACACAAGTAATAAAACATATATTTAAGCACTCCAATAAGATTTATGTTTTGATATCACTGAAAAACTCCACACTGCACCTTTAGTCCAGAGATTCACAGCAGTGGTATTTGTATAACCTGCATGAATACATTTACTGCACACACACACACACACACACACACACACACACACACACACACACACACACACACACTCCACTTCTTCCTCAGCCTCTTTAACCCACACCCCTACCCCCATGATGATAGCTGGAGTTGAGGCAGAAAGATTGAGAGACGAAGTGGAGCAGATAATCTGTGTGATAGCTCCACACATTCCCACACTGCTAATTTAGCAGTGGTGGCGGTGGCAGAGCCCAGGGTAGCATTAGCTCTGCTTAGAACCCGCAGTATGGATCCCATCTGCCAATTACTTGAGCTGCCTTGGTTCGCTGAGATTTAAGTACCACCTCAATCCCATTATCTGCTGCCCCTACAGCCAGAGAAGCAGGAGGCCGCCAGGTTATCCACACGCTCTTCACTCACCCAAACATGGCGAGCGAGGAGCATCACTGTTACTGTGTGGACAGAGGAGGTGGAGGTGAGTGGCGTGGGGTCAGAAACAAAGACAAGTGTTCACCTCGGGCCTGTGTAAGAATCAAAGTCTGCCATCATTGAGGGAGGGGAGGTGATGGGGAGGGGTATTTGGAAATATTATTTGCCCTGCAGTGTTTTTTGGTTCTTTTTGTGTGAGAAGAGGGGGGTTCTGCTCTCTGCTCACCCCACAGCGACTAATTACAAGTCACATGTCCCACGCTCCTCACAGAGGAAGAGTTAGGGAACACAATTAGAATATTCCAAAGGCTGCAGGGGGCGTAGTCCCAGGAGAGAGGGCAGAGGGAAGTATGTCTCTCTTCCTCTAAACGGGGCGAGGAGCTGCACACGTGTCCGAGTGCCAGTGCATGTGGCGGCAGAGAAGAGGAGAAGAGGTGGGCGCCTGGCGGACTTGAGGGGGAGGCGATGAAGGGAGTGTGAAAAATGGAAAACGTTCCCACACTGTGCATTCCTGCCTCCCACCCTCCCCCTCACCGTCCCGTCGATACCCCTCCCCTCTTTTCACACGTCGGATTTCGCCTGCTTGGCGAGCTGGAACGGCTGTCAGTCAGGGTAGCAAACGGGTGGCGGAGTGGTTTTTGCGGTGGTGGTTGAGCCTTCCATGGGAGGTGGAGGGCAATTGAGTGACATCTGCTCTGGAGAGACGAGGGGCAGGCGGGATCCTGGCATCGGCCGGTGCTGTGTTGGAGGCGTTGGCACGGGGCTGGCCGGGTACAGCAGGGGTGGCGGCGGTGGCAGCAGGCGGTAGATGGCCTTCACAGAGAAGCGTTAGCTCGAGCAGCATGACATCTCCTGGAATGAATGCTCACTCACATGCTTGCCAACACACACACACACGCCCTCGCCGGCGTGCACACACACACACACACACACACACACACACACACATACTGGCACGTTGTCCGCCGCCTCCTTCTCCGCCACTTCCTCCTCTTGACTGTTTCTCATCTGCTTCTCATGTTCCATCACAGACACTGTGTCCTGCACGTCTGCCGTCATGACCTTCCATCTCTACCTGTCTTTTATCCGCCGTCTCGTCAGGTTTCCAAACCAAACCTGGTTAATGAAACGTGTGGATGATGTCTGCTCCACTGCAATATCTACATCACTGAGAGACATCTCTGAGTCTTACAGCTCACATTCCAAAGGGAATTCTAAAGTACCAGGAGGCATGTTCAGAGGCAGAGCTTTGGAAACCTAGAGCCAATCAGAAACCAATTATCAATCAAAAGTGTATCTATACTTCAACATACTCCACAAAGGGTTAAGATGATAAATTATTTGATATTTCTGTTTAAAAACCAAACTATACCTTTTTATTTTTAATGTGTCAGCACTTTCAGTGGCTCTCAGATACTCTGTTGGACTGGGAGCAGGAAAACTAAAGGCTCCATTGGCCAAACTTTGTAACCTGTGCTCTGTCAGCAGCTCATGAGCAGCTGTTTGACCAGGAAGTGTTCGAAAAACTAAATATTTTCCTGCTCATCCTTGGAAATTTGTTTCATCCAGTATCAAAAATAAAGCCTTCAATTTTCTGAAAATAAACATATTTACACATCTTAATATTTATGCTAATTATTTTAAGTCAATAATGATTGGTCTTATATTTTTGAGTGACCTAAAAAATATGTTTTTCTTATAACTGTAGGGAGCCTGTTTTAAAATCTAAATTTGAAATTTAAAAATTACACCTGAGATTTTTACCTGACAGCAGCGGTTTTAATCGTGTGGCTAACAAAGCTAACGCTAGCTCCGCAGATGCGGCTATAGATAAAAGTTATTAGCGGCGTAGGACAAAGGATGCAGGTGACCCGGAGGTGATGGGGAAGGAAAATAAAAAATAAAGAGATCTCAGATGAGTGACGTTTATTAGATTGTCTCTAAACAAATCCTCTGCTCTCTCCATCTTCCCCTCAGAAGTTGTTTCCCTCCTCTTTCATATTGCCACTGTTGTCGAGCTACCGCCATCGCGGCACCACGGCGCCACGCTGTAAATTGATTTCCCGGAAGATGTGATGGATGAATAGAGAATGAACATCTTCATCACTGACCCCGGCGCCGATTGCTTCTCCCCCCGCCCGCTCCCGTGATTGACAAGGCCGCTAACGAGTGCCATCGCCGGGCGTGTTATAATTTTGCGGCGTGGAAAACAGAGCGGCTCAGTCTCGAGGTAATGAGCTTGTGGGAGTGGAGCGAAGAGAGGAGCTCACCCTGGGAGAGGTGAAGTAAAAGAGGAGTAAATAAAAGGAGACAAAGCACATGAAAGGATATTAGAAGGAAGTTGAGGACTTTGTGCAAAGCGTGGATTTCAGAAGAGACAGCTCTTTGTTTATCTGCCTCACTCATGATGGATGGCTTTCAAACTGCTGCTGCCTCCTCTTCATCATCATCATCATCCTCCTTCTCCCAACACTCAGTCAAACATGCACATCTCAGTACTTCTGTGTATTGTAGGAGGATAGATGAGCATGCAGGTTTTTACACATAGCTGCCAGAGTGTGCATATGAACTTTGTACATCTGTCTTGTATTTCAACTGTAATGTGTAGTATTTCATCTTCTATGTAGTTTCTATGTAGTTTAGAGTATTTTATCATGTATACAGTAATCTATTTATATATTTATTTATTTACCCATCTAGTAATCTGGGGAGTTGATTATCCATCTATGTATCTGTTCAATGTTTAATTTATTTGTGTGTGTGTGTGTAATTGATAATGACTATCTCTCTGTCTCTCCCTCTCTCTCCCTCACTCTCTCTTTCTCTTTCTCTGTCTCTGTCTCTGTCTCTGTCTCTGTCTCTCTCTTCCGGTTTCCGATGTGTGAGCATGAGTGGTGGTGGAGGTGCAAGTGGCACATAGTTTGAGCGACTTTTTGGAGTTTCTCTGTACTTTCCTTCTCTTCTTTGTGCATGATCAGTTAAGAGGGTTTTGATTGTTTAATTGAGCTTAGTGGATCGGCGGTTTGTTGGCTGATTGTGGAGGAATGGTGTCCTCCGAGACGCCTCCTCCGTCTATATGGCAGAGAATGAGGATCATCCCAACGGAGAGTAATGTATTAGTGGAGGAAGTTCTGCTGGCTGTCGGTGAACAGGTGGGACACGAAAACCAACTGTTCACTTCATGGATGAACAGAGGGTGTTCCTGAAGGACAAGCCGCTTGTTCATCAGCTAATTGAACGTGACATGTTTCTGAAAGATCTATCTGTTCAGGCTTCCCCACTGTCAGCTCCGTCCACGCGGATCACCATCTCCGGTGTTCCATTCATTCCGAATGAGCAGTAACAAACAGAACTCCAGAGGTTCGGTAAAGTTGCCAGTGCTTTCAAAATTGTAAGTTTACGATATAAATGTGTTGACAAATGCAGTCTCTTAGGCGGCAGGTGTTCATGTTCCTGGACTCGCCCGCACAAACTTTGGAGGTGTCCTTTAGAGTGAAGCGCAGAGACGCCCTCTACATGGTCTATGCCAGCTCCGGACACATGAAATGCTTTGAGTGTGGGGATGTGGGACACAAACGTGTTGCTTGTCCACATAAGCAGCCGACTACTGGCTTCTTCGCCACCCCTCTGCTCATGCTATCAAACCTCTTTCTCCTCTCTGACCTCTTTATGCAGAGTCTCAAAGTAGGTTTTTTAAACATCATTTGAGGTAGAGATAGACAGAAAAGAGCCTTGATAGCAGAAATGTCAAATAAAAAAATACACATGTATTGCCCTTACAGGAGACACATACCACTGCATCAGACCATACAGGTTGGGGCTTGTGGTGTTGGGGTCCATGTGTCCTCAGCCATTGCACTAATTTCAGCGCAGGAGTTGCAGTGCTTTTCAAAGCATCTGCAGGTCCTAAGGTTTTGGCTTCAACAGAGGTAGTGAAAGATTGTTTGCTCGTTGTCAGAGCAGAAATACAAGTCTTAGCCTTCTGCTTTTTTTTTTTTTTTTTACATCCATGCATCAAGCCAGGTAGCTGAACGACTACATTTCTTCAATCTGTTAGAAAATGAGCTGAAGAACCACTCAGGATCAGCTCATCATTGGGGGGCATTTCAATTGCACCACAAACTTCACTATTGATGGGGCAAGCCCCATCCACAGTCATCTGAGCGTCTCAACAACCTCATCACCACCTTAGATTTTTGGATTCATGGAGGTTCCAATTTCTAAATGCCAGACAGTACACTTGGGTCAGAGTCAGCAGCAGCAGGGTGAGCGCAGCAAGGCTAGACAGGATTTACATTTCCTAAAACCTTCGCTCCAGGTTAGCACATAGCACTATCAGTTCAGTTTGTTTTACCGACCACCATCTCATGAGCACACAGTTAATAATCACACCAGGTGAAAGGGTTAAATCCCACTGGTTTTTCAACAACAAGCTACTACAAGACACATTTTCCTGTCAGAGTTTTAAATGTTTTTGGGAATAGTGGAGAGATAAAAAAAAAAATCTGATTTCACTTCACTGAAGGAGGTTGGAAAGGCCCAGATCCGTGGTTTCTGTCAGCAATGCAACTAACCCTCCACTACTAGAATTAAGGAAGCTGTTCAGGAGCTCGAGGCCACCATCAAATACATTGAAGAGGGGTTACATAGAGACCCAGATTCCGACACAGGTCACCTTCTCAGGAAAAAGAGGTTAGCCTTAAGCCCATTTCTGCACAGGCAGGTGAGGGTTTCAGTTCTTCCAGCTGAAAGATATGGATGCCCCCACGTCCTTCTTCTTTAACCTGGAGAGGTCAACGGTGCGAAGGAAGCAGATGAGCTGCCTCCAATTTCCAGGAGGCCGAATAACAACAACGACCTCTACACTACCCTCTTTGGTGCAGAACGATGCAGCATGGAGTGCCGCGAGAAGCCCCTAGAGGGGCTTCCATAGCTCAGCCCAAATGAGAAGGCTGCTCTAGATGCAGAGCTAACTCTGGAGGAGCTAACAGCTGCCGTCAACCAGATGGCGGCTGGGAAGGCATCAGGGATTAACGGGCTGTCAACTGACCTTTTTAAACATTTCTGGAGACTCATTGGATTAGATTTCCTGGGTGTTCTGCTGGAGAGCCTTAAATTAGAGAAACCTACCTCCTGTCAGCAGGCAGTACTTTCCCTACTCCCAAAGAAAAGACACCTGGCCTTACTATAGAACTGGGGGCCAGTTGCTCTCCTCTGCACGGACTACAAAATACTGTCACGAACTTTGTCAGACAGACTCAAAGACATACTTGAAATAATCATTAACTCAGACCAAACATAGTGTATTCCTGACAGGACAATTATGGACAACATTTTTCTTGTGCAGGATGTTATTAATGTGAGTAAATATTATAACCTCACTGCTGACATTGTTTCCTTAGATCAGGAGAAAGTGTTGGATAGGGTCGATCACTCTTATTTATTTTCTGCACTTGAGGCATTTGATATCGGTGATGGGATTTTGTCTTGGGTTGGTGTTCTGTACAGGGACGCTCAATGTTTAGTGAAGCTTGGAACAGGGCTGAGTTGGCCAATAGCTGTAAAATAGGGGGATAAGGCTTGGGTGTCCACTGTCCTGGCAATTATATAGCATTGCCATAGAGCCTTTGTTCTGTCACTTGAGGTAGAGACTCGAAAGACTCCCAATATCTGATTTCTCTAAGCTTTACCAGCAACTCCCAACTGTCTCTGCATATGCTGATGATGTCAACGTCTTTGTTTCCCATCAGTCTGACATAGAATGTCTGCAGGACACCTTGATGGCGAGAGTAAACTGGGCTAAAAGTGAGGCCCTGCGGTTAGGGCAGGGGACGGAACAGATACTGCCTAATCTCCCGGGGCGTCTCAAGTGGAGAAAAGACGGCATCATAGTGCTGAGATGGAGTGAAGGAGAAAGTGTGCGCTCGGTTATCTCAATGGAAATGCTTGCTCCCCCAGCTGTCATATAGGTGTTGGGATATCCTGCCATGTGGTCTACAAGGAGAAAGGAGAAGCCTGAGCTGGAGTTCATGACCCTCAACAAATGGCTCCCCCCAAAAAACCCATCCATTTGATCAGGACAGGGGTCAACAAATAACTCCCTTTTTCATTAGATTAGCATGATCAGGACTCTGGGTCTGAGTAAAGCAGACCCTTTCATCTCCACACAGACTCAGATAGGCTGTCTCCATTCACTTCAGTACACATCCTTTGTATGTTAAGTGCTGTGTCCACCAGCACTTTGGTTGTGGAGGGTGGTGTCGCCGCCCCCCCCCGCCCCCCACACACACGCACAACACACACCCCCTCACTCACACCAAAGACTGACGCAAAATGAGAACTCTGCGTCTCCGTCTCCTCCAGCATTGGCTGAAACCGGACACACCCAGCAGGGATCCCCGGTGACGTCACTCAAAGTTATAAAAGACTGCCGTGCCGATCCGCCAGCTAGATACTCAAGTCATTGCCTTACAGGAGCAGACCTTCCTCTTTAACTATTTTTCAAGCTTATTCCCCGGTTACTGCCGAAAGGGAGCAACTTTCAACCCTTTAACTCTTTATTTTTCAAGCTTTTTCCCCAGCTATGCCGTACGGGAGCAGACATTCCTCTCTTTAAACTATTTTTCTAGCTATTCCCAGGTCATCGCCTAAAGGGAGCAAACCTTCTGCCTTGGACTCTAATTTTCTATCATCCTTAAGCTTTTACCACTGCTTTTCAACTTGCGGATCGAACCCATAGACGTCCACTTTGATGGTTCCCCTCCATTGTGTTTTCTACTGCTTTTAGACCGCTTTTAATAGTAACATTCCTATTACAGGATGATGAACAATTTGTCATCTTTCAATCAGCTTTGGGCTGTTGGGGGAGTTTTATGCTCTGTGGAGGAGAATGCGGAGTTATTGATCAAATTCTAATTTTTTTTAAAATTTAGCCTCAAATGGATTGGATTGGTGAAATGGTGATTAAAGGGACTTTGAAAACTCAAAACTCTCTCTCCCTCTCTCTCTCTTTCATCTTGATTAAAGGATCTTGTTTTCTCAGTGTCATATCTCAGCACCACTATTTTTATTATCTATTTATCACAGAAAATACAGAGAATTAAAACTCAATCAGTAGTAATCCTGCGGTATTATACAATACTTTACTTTGAACTTTTCTGTAGTGTTTGCGTGATGCTGGGTTTGTCCGCAGAGTCTACGTCTGGGGTGTCAAACTCATTTTCACCGAGGGCCACATCAGCATAATGGCTGTCCTCAAAGGGCCAGATGTAACTTATAAATGTAACTAAATGTAACCAAATGTAATGTAAAATAAATGTAACTACTCCTTAATGTTAAATAACTCTGATTTTATTGCTTATTCAAGTTACAAACATTACAGTTGCACAGAAAAAATATGTTTACTTGTTGCTCTGTTGTAACATAAATCCTTTTAATTTGTCAGGTTATGAAACCCACATAACTCCATCAATCAAGGATCAAAACTATCCAAGTGAATAAAGAAAAATAACATCAAACACAAGTTATGGAATTAACTTTGTTCAAAACGTTTTTGTCAAAGTTAAAATGGGCTTAATTACTGCAAAATCAAAAATTGTGAGCTGCTAAGAACATGTATGACAGATGTAGCATTTTACAAACGAAAAAAAGGCTGCACATAGCCTTGCATCCAACTGATAGTTTGCTTACAATAATTTGTCTGCATACACACATAAAACCTGCAAACACCAAATAATTGCAACAGCAGCTACACCAGGCATGTCAAACATACGGCCCGCGGGCCGGATCCGGCCCGCCGGATGATTTCATCCGGCCCGGGCGCATGTCACGGAAAAGCGAGTCTCTAGCGAACGGTAGATATTCGCACGCATTGAACGTCTTTTACTTTGAAGGGGATGCAAGCAGGATCCAACTGCGTAATTTCCTGTTTACCGTAAGTACCCTGTGCCGCGCGCAGCGTAGATCTTTGGGTAATGTTGTGCCGTTACCGTAATTGACACGCTGGAGGTAAGTGACCCACGGCAATGTCACATACACTCACGGTGCAACCCACTCCCCCCCCCCCACAACAATGGCTGAACCCACCCGAACACCGCAGCATCAGTACATGGAACAGGAACAACAATAACAACTGTGCATATGTCTCTGTTTTGAACACAAAACGTACAACCAAATAACAAAGTTATAGATGACCCCACTGCAAAGCATGCTGGGAAACCCCATGCAGCTCCGGAGCCGCGGGTTGCCGACCCCTGCTTTTGCGTCAAGCCTACATTTGTAGTC
>JAFBJT010001834.1:28477-40341 GCA_016785325.1 Chascanopsetta lugubris
CATCAGTTCTGAGTACAATGTAGACAGAAAGACTGCATTATCAATCCCATCTGACAGTGTTTCACCAGCAAGCGTACTACATACAACTCTCTTAATTTTTTCAGACTGCCAAGAGAGGTGAAAACTTTCCATTTTCCCCCAGTCCTCCCTGAGTTCTTCCGCCAGTGACGGATTATTGCAACGCGTAACCGAAGGGACTCTGTTGCACATGTGGGTGAGTCTTTTTGTAGCTCAGAGGTCAAATCCTCTAGCCACAAGTCACGGTTTTGGTACAGGCCCAAAGGGTGTATCGTTTAGAGTACAGAGCCATCTAGTGGAAATGCACTTTTATCAATACATTGCTGTCACGCCAATTCTCAATCTTGTTTCGTTTTGTTGTACTTGCGCACACAGAGCAGGGTATCCCCTACCGTTCTATTGGAGGGCTGCGCCCTCCCAATAGCATCGCCCGCCCCTCCCTGGAGGATCGAATTAATGTAATTTTCTGTATCACACAAGATCATAACAGACGTCATTGAAGGTTACCTTTCCTATAGAACAGGTCTCTAACTTGTTCTTTTGTTACATCAACTATAAAACTTATTTATTATTAATTAATTAATTATTCTCCTCTCCTCCGCTCTCGGACAGACCCAATGCGCATGCGCGTACACACTCACACACACACAGTGCATGCCCCCCACCCAAAGCTGTGAACCAAGGGAAAACACTAGAGAGACACACGTTCTGTAATGCAGCGGCCCGATCCGTGAGAATGACTGAAAGTGCTGTAGTATATCTTCCAGGCCTGAGTGGCGCTGTAACACTGCTGCAGAAATATTCCAAAAACAGAGAAAACATGGAGCATGCACACTAAATTCTTAAGATGTAAACAAATACAAGAAGAAAAAGAGGAATAAGAAGGAGAAGAGGAAAGAATTGATGACAGCGGCGGAAAAGAATGTGCAAGCATGAAAGGGGATGTTGGTGTGGACCAACAATGAAGTAGACCACCTGCCTCCACATTGGACTGCAAGTAATCCACTGTTGCTGTTGTTGTTGATGGTGGTGGATTATTCCATGTGGGTGAAGGGAGAGAGTTGTGAGAGATGCGAACTAAGATAAAATGCCGCCTTGAGATCTTCCCACTCTGGGACCCGGTCTCAAACAGTGTCGTCTTCGTGCATTCCATAACATACCATGGCAGATTCATGGAAATGCATCTCCGTGTGGACGGGTCTAAGATACCATCTTGATTACATGCTAATATCAACAAACTAAATCTTTGAAAATAGGTAATGTTGATTATTTCCACTGGTCTGCATCCAAACAAAACATTCCTCAGTATGGACAATGGAAAACACTGTTTGCTCACCAGCTGGAACTCTCTGCGGCGGTCGTAGGCGTGCTGGATGCCCTGGTCAGCCCACAGGGCACGGATGGAGGGCAGGTAATGTTGGAAAATTTTGGCCTCTACCAGGCCATGACCATGAGCCATGGCTGACCTCGTGTCAAACGCCATCATAGTATCTCCGTGCCGCTGATTGGACGAGTTGCCCCATGGGATATGCAATTTCTCTCGAGCATCCACCAATACTCGGATACCTGGAGGGGACAAAAACATATATTTGTATTGTGTTCAATAACTGCATGCTTTCAGAGAGTAGAGTAGTGGCTCCCAACTGGTGGGTTGTAACATAGAATATAGAAAATTAAATTGATTCGATCCTTCGGGGAGGGGCAGGGGGTGCAGTTAGGGGGGCGCAGCATTACTTTGAAAGGGTGCAGCACAGACATTCATCAATAGCATATTATTTGCAGTTATTAGATATTCACAGGGATTTGAATGGGACTTAATGTATCGATACTCGCAGCTGAAAAATCTATACTTTATGGGGAAAGAAAATATCGACATATATCGCAGGATCGATAAAATTGCCCAGCCTTAGTAACGAGGTCTGTACACTGTTACAGTTTTATTTCTGTTGGTTTCACTGGTTGTGCGTTGATGTGGTGCTTAATTTGTTTTAGAGACACTTCCCTATTTTGCTTTCTGGTTGTTATCTGGGACATTTTGTGTGGCACCATGACTATACAATGGGCAATATAAGCATATTAAATGTGGGCAAGGCAGTTTTTATTAAAAGTGATAGCCTTTGCAGATCACTGCCACAGAGTCATGGATTTATTGGAATTATTCAAGTGGTCCATGTCCCGAAAATGTGATATATAAGTCGCATCTGACTATAAGTCGCAGGACCAGCAAAACCATGAAAAAAGTACAACTTATAGTCCAGAAAGTACGGTATATGTACATGAGGATCGGCTCGTCTCTATGAGGGCTGCTGTGATTTTACAGTAGCCCTGAGTGAACGTACTAAATATCTTTGGAGTTTTATGACACCTGAAGTTTACCATAGGTTCTCCTGCATGCTTGAAAGGGTGAGGTGATGGATACAACATGCAACTTCACCACTAGATGTCACCAAATCTTACACACTGCACATTTATCCTTTTTTCAAAATTAGACTAACGTGTAATCTGTGTGTCAACAGGGTAGAAGACAAACACCTTGCAGGGACACAGATGAAACTTTTATCCTGAGATGACACCAAAACAAACGTTTTCCTTTATGCTTTAACAATGTCACACATCGGTTATTTCCCCCTCAGTGAAAATGAACAAGCCTTTCCAGCCACATCTCCAGACACATCACACATCCCTGATTTGAACCACAAATGGGTTCCTGTGTCAATGACAATCACAAAAGGCGACACAAAAAAAGTTTTTAAAAAGTCAACACAAAACCAAGAACTCAAACAAGAAGTTGCAACACCAGCAGTGAAGTAATGTAAAGGTAAGATATGAATCAAAAAGTGTAATAAGTTGTGTTTGGCTTTCCTGCCCAGGCAAAGGAAGAGGAGAGGCCTACATGTACCCCTGGAAGCCTGAACTGGAGTTTATGACCCTCACAAATGGCTCCCGCAAAAAAACCCATCCCTTTGAACAGGACAGGGGTCAACAAATGGAACCCTAATTGATTAAATTAGCATGATCAGGACACTGGGTCTGAGTAAATCAGACCCTTTCATCTCCACACAGACTCACACTCAAAGTCTCCACTCACTTCAATCCACATCCTTTGTATGCAAAGTGTTTTGTTCATCCTGTGGAGACCCTGCTCCCTCCACGACACACACACCCCTCACTCACACCTATGAGTGACTCAACTCTCAAAATTTGAATTCTGCACCGGCATTGGCTGAAACCTGACATCCCCAGCAGGGATCCCTGGTCACGTCACTCAAAGTTATAAAACACTGCCGTGCCCATCCACCATTGCTTTTCCCTGGTTATGCCGATAGGGAGCAGACAATCCACCTTTAAAACTATTTTTCATGCTTTTCCCCCATGCACTATTTACAGTGAGGAGATACACCAAGTTCTCTCAGGACACAGCCAACAAAAGGGAGCAAACCTTCCGCCTGGAATTCTATTTTTCGGTCATCCTTAAGCATTTTCCGCCGCCTTCCAACTCGCGGACCCATAGACTACACTTTTCTTGTTTCACTCCATTGTGCTTTCCACTGCTTTTGGATCTACTAAAGACCGCTGCACAAATCCTCTTTGAGTACCTGTACATCGATGCACCTTTATTGAACCTCTCCACTGCCACCAAGAGATGAATTCCGTCATAGTCGCCTGAGTCGCCTGACGAGAGACCGTCATCCAGCCACAGAGATTGCTGAACGGACTTTAATATCCAGCTCCCAAGAATTGGAGTACCTAGATTGGAGTGCATTCTGTCATAGCCGCCTGGAGAGCACAAAGACGAACTGCTGTGCTGCGGACCAGTATGTCCTTTATCTATGATCACTTTCCCTTCCCCTTCACAGTCAACCGCCACCTTGGCTTTGGTAGGGGAGGGGCATCATACAAATGCCACTATGCCACCATCTTGGTTTCCATGGTTACGTCACTCACGTGACTCCACCTCCAATCTCTCTCTGTCTCTCTCTCTACTCCACCTTCCCCAAACACACATACACACACACTCCATGTTTTATGTGTTTGCTTGTGTTGTTTTGTAATGTCTGTTAGTATAATTAAATTATGATGGTGTTTAATAATTAAGTAATGTTGTAATAATATAACTATTAATTAATTTGATTAACTAATTAACATTATTAAACCCTGTTATAATTTATCACGTCGTTGCCTGTGCTTATTGTGATATTTGTAACAACAGCTGGAACTTCCAGTCAGTGCTCGATTGCACCCTTCTAAACTATAATTTTAACAATCAATTTGGTTATTGGTCCCTGATAACAGAGTGGTGGCCCAAGGTTACTCTTTGTAATAAACATTTTAACATATCATTACTGATCCCTGATGGTAATTTATATATTTTAGCCAACAACCAAGTTGTCCCAATTTATGTGCAACATGAATGGTTGATTCCTAACGTCATGGTGGCACGTGTGAGGCTGATGTAAGTTGATTCCCAACATTATGGTGCCCCGTGTGAGGCTGATATGAGTTGATTTCCAACAATTGGCTCCTTTAAAAAGGTACAGTGTGTGAGATTTAAGGACACTATTGTAGAATTTGCATATTGTATCCATCACCTAGCCCCTCCCATTAGAGCTTGCAGGAGAAACTATGGTAGCCCTCGTTTGTCATTAAAGCTCCAAAGATATTTTGTATGTCCACTTTCGGCAAGTGTAAAATCATGGTGGCCTTCAAATGGAGGACCAGCTCCTCCATTAAAGGGCTCCCTATGCAAAAGCAAGTCATACATCAAGGTGATTTTACATTCATGAAATGTCTATATAATCGTTTTGTAATTCTTTTTCCACATAGAAGTGACGAAAATTGACCAAAATCGTACATACTGCACATATGGCCATGTCTATCCACATGTTTTGTTTCCTCTCTTCACTCAACTCTATGTCTAACACAAAAAGTCACAACTGAAAACGAATTTCACTAGTTTCATTATTCTTCTTAGTTTTTTCCTTTTCAATTCATCTAATGTTGCTGAAACAATGCCGTGTACATTTAAAAACAAAAAGTTATATGTAAATAAAGGCGGGCATTGTGTCCGTGACGTCACATCAATGGTTTCTGCAGAGACAGACATGCGCATGTGTGTGCGAGCACCGGGGGGGTCATGTGTATGTGTGCGTGTGCATGCGCAGATCGCTTAACGAGAACCCTCTTATCCATGTGTGTGCGAGTTAGCGAGACAGTAACAATGTTGTTCTGAACCCTCCGGCGGGACGGACAGGGATGTACGATGCCCATGCTAGACTTTTCATTCACCCCTAAAAGTTGACCATTTCAACATGGGAGTCTATGAGGATTTGCTCCATTTTGGACTCAGTGGCCACCCTATCAATTACAAGTTTTTTTCACTTCCTTCATTGAACCGTGCATGTGGTCCCACATGGTAATACTGTATCAATAGTCATTGCACACCCACTAAACTGATGGTCTGAATTCTATTTCTGTGCAGCACTCTCTTTTTGAGACGATGCCCCCCCCATAATAAATTTGAGTGTAAACAATAGTACTATTGATACAATTTGGAGACAATCTAAATATACAAATACTATGAATTACTATTATGAGAATCATCATGAAACATGTAAGGCCATACATTCTTAATGGCTACTACAGTCTGGGTAATAAAGGGAAAACACCATTAGATCCAACACACAAGTGAGGCTGCGCATAGCATAATGATCTTAGTATCTTAGTATGACATGTGCTGTTGAGTTTATCACTAAGTGGGAATTTCCCTGATGAGCACATCCCAGTGATGGCAGGGCCACCGTACCACAATCTTAGCACCATCGTACTAATTTTCTGATTTAGGGTGTTTCTTTCCTGTTTTCCCCTGTGATGTTGCTGACTTTTGATGAAATTTGCTGGTTTCCAGCCATGCAGCGTCATTTTCCTCTGCGCCATTGTTCTTTGGCAACATCTGGTGAATCGGCGAAATCTTGCGATGTTTTCAAAGTGGGAGTCTTGCAGCGCATTGGTCGATTTTACTATGGTGATAATAATGAAGCGCTGATATTGGTGAATAATCTGACGTTACGTAAGGGACCCGCCTGCACAGTAGCCCGAAGAACCATACACTTAATGCTCTGCTTACAGTCAGCATAGATCAGGGGTCACTAACTGGCGAACCAGGGTCTGGGTCCGGACCCAAACGCCAACCTATATGGACCCAGACATATTATCATAAGATTATGAGGGGCATTTAAATTTAATGGGACACTTGTATTTTAACCGGTGCAGCTTTTCTAGCATTTACGGCATTGGTTGAGCGGATCAGAAAAGCAAAGACCAATTGCATTCAAGTCAAGCCATCCCATGTGATACTTCTCAGCCAATCAGGTTTCTGCATGAACACAACATTGCAGCTCTGCTAAGTGCTAACAGCTATGGGTAAGAGGCAAGGGACAGACGAGACAATCTTAAAAATAGAAAGCAAAATAAAAAAGGTGATAACGACAGAGGAGACTCAAGAATTAGCGTTTTTTTCTTCTACATCTTCTGTCAAGGCAATTTGTGCCAGGATGACACAACACAGCATTTCTCCAACCATTAAAATGTTAACATGGCTATATCAACAAAACCACAAACATATGTAGCCAATATATTTCTATAACTTAGGACTGAGTTCAACATTTGGATTTCTTCGCACAGAGCAAAACACAACATTTGCAAGACAATGACAAATACATAGGTTTGTCTCTGATTCGAAGGGTAGAAAACAACAACAATAAATTGCCAGTGGTGGTGTTGTTGTTCTTGGTTGCCACTACTACAGCATTATGATGTTGGACTTGACCCATTAGTGCTGCATTAGTTGGAAAGATTAAAAAAACACTGCAACCACACTCTCTAACAAGAAATCCTGGTTTTCCTGATAATTAGCTGTGGTGCATTAAATTGTTGACGTTGTAAGATAAAATATTGATGTGGACAATTTTACATCGTTTCAAACCATGATATACTCAGGGGAGCAGGAGCAGGGACTTACTACACAAGCAAAAAGATAGATAATAATTGTATGGTGTTGCGAGAAAGACGGGTCAATGGGAGACGGTCACAGACCAATCGTTAAGAAACTGTTCTCAAGGTCGATGCCAAGATTAAAAAAAACATAAAAAAATAAGTGGAGGCAAAACAATGTTGAACAGGCTGAACTATCAAATTCAATGATAGATGATGTCATTTTTTCTTGCAGTCCTGGTTTGGGAGTTCTTGCAGCTTGTTCTTGACACATCGTCTGGGTAGAACTTCTTGTGTCTGACAGATGTTGTGTGATTGGTCAGAATTTTGTTCTGCACTTTAATTTCTTGTTAAGTATGAAATGTCCTGGCCAGAAAGAACTTCTTCTGTTCTTCCAGCCCTGGGAGCAAGAACAAAGTTTTCTGTTCTTGCAAAGTATGTATTGACCTTAAGGCTACATTCACACTGCAAGATAAAATGCTCAACTGCAAGACAAAATGCTCAATTCCGATTCCATTTTTTTGTTGGCATGTTCACATTATTAGTTGAAAGTGTCTGTTTTTGTTAGTTATTGCCATTGGAGTGATGATTATTGAAAATCTCTTTGCATTTTTAGAGATGTGTCCAGAAAAAATCTCAGAGATCCCAAAAGCCCACAATCTTCAGCAAAGGTAACAATTCATTTTATATCTTATACTAAATTATTATTATGACTAATGAGTAATGCTAGTGTTTTTAGCAGGAGCTCAATTCCATGGAGCTGGAGATGGGATTTCACGTGTCATTGTTCTGTTACTGTGCTTTCTGTCATTTCATAAATAAATCTGTGAACTGATTTCAAAATAATAACAGCTCATCTTTTTTTCTTTATTTATATTTAGTAGAACAACAGTTGAAAGAGTACAAATGATAAACAATAATTTATGTGGATAAAATGAATAACCGATATTGGAAGTTAAATTATAGTAAAGACAACAGAAAAGATATTTTCTATATAAGTTTCCTGATCTTCCAGACACAGAAGCTGGGATGACAAGATTGTTTCCATGGAGACATGTTATCAGTAAATAAAATACAAATGAGTACATAAGCTGAATAATGGTTCTCCCTGCTGTCATTCCCAGACTCTCTAATATGGTCTAATACAGTCACATCCTTCATGTACTGGTGCTAAACATGTGAAAACCCTTCTTTAATGAAGTGCAAGGGGAAGTCTGAAAATAATGATCAAGTTTTGACGTCCTGGTCACATGCCTTCCGGTCCATGGACGTGCCCCTACAGTTGCCACAAGTGGTACTCCTGGCATTCCAGCAGAAGGTGGTGCACCATGCCAGCGTGGTGCTTCATTGGTGCATCCTGAATCAACACAGCTCCTCTCCAGGAGTCGACCAGTCAGCTCCTTCAGATCTTCAAGGCTCATCTCCTCAATACATCTCTGAAGACACATGTAAAACAGATATGGATTTAGTAGATGCATAATATTGAATGATATGATTTAAGGCTAGATATCAGAATAATAATTGCAACAAAAAATAATAAAATTAATAATTAAAGGGGACCTATTGTGCCCATTTAAGGGACTTTCTATTTGTTCTTTAGCCTCTATTATGATGATAAACAGTATTATAGTCTCAGAAACGCTTTTTTTTTTCAACGAGCCCTTTTAAAAATCCGGAGTTCTTTCCTGGGAGGAACGCAGGGTTTTGGCTCCCCCTCTCCCTCTTTAAACCTCACTATCTCCTGATTGGCTGATCGGTAGGTGATCCCAGATTGGCTGAAAATGTAGGTTAGTCCCACTATCTAAGCAAGCAAGTTTCACGCTCACAGGCAGCTCTAAGCCAGCAGCATTCACCGTAAAACATAAACATTACAAGGAGAAGTAACCGAGTTCAAAACGTGAACATAAGAGTACGTCTGTGTATGTTGTTATGTTATGTGCGTCTGGAATGGCCTTTGAAGCGTACAATTACACTGAAATGATTACAGATAGAGATATTAGACTGCTTGGTTCAACGTCCCACCATGCTATGACATGTTAGTCTGAGCTAGCCATGAGGCTAACGGATGCAGAGCATTAGGAACAGTGTTTTTTCTTACACAGAGGAAACTAATTATTGGATCAAATCTATAGTTGGAGCTTGTCCGCTACATTACAGGGAGTCTAACGAGCCATCAACTGTACTTTTACATCCTTCCTTTGCGGAGGTATTGAACCGAGAAGTCCGAATTTGTGATTCTGTTTCTGTCTTTACCAAAGTCTCTCTCTTTCCCCCTCCTCCCTAACTTGAAGGTGCAGCGTGTAAAATGTAGTGACATCTAGTGCCTAACTCATTATCATAGCTAACATGTTTATCCTCACACGGTTGGAGTGGCATTTTCAGAGTGGATTCCAGGCTTAGAATATAATTTGTTTGAAACTAATTTATCCAGAAGACACCAACATATGTTAGTCAAAAGCAAACAAACGAGCAGCACCATGGGACCCAGTGAGGTAAAAACGTGTTGTTTACCTCGGAAATGACAATGGTCTTTTCTTTAACACAGAACATTCAGAGGTCTTGCACCAACCCAGAGTTCATTATCATATGAGCCCTTAAAGAAGAAATTCTTCGGCTGTATAATATCTCCATTAACGATACAACGGACAACCTCAGCTCAGTTCATTTAAATCTCTTGACCAGTCGCCGTGCTCATATGGATTAATTCTACCGAACTGACTAATTTTTTCGAGATAGAGAGCCTTCGAAAAACAAGGTCCAGCTTGTCTCAGTACGGTCCTTTGCCTTTGTTTTATACGGTCCCTATGTTTGTGCCTTTGTCTCTGCAGCACCATGTCTAACTCAGAAATGTAAACAAGTCCTGTTTCCTGCAAAAATGGCGCCGGCGGCCCACAATGCATTGCGAGATCACGTGCCCTTTCGAGCCGTATTGTTAGGTTGGAGAGTGCCTCTGTTTGATTGACATCCTCTAGCGCAGACACACACCCACCCTCAGTTTGTGACATCAAAAATTGCCTTGTGTTGCAAACCGCAGGTTTTGCTGCTCCTGCTGAAGCTGCAACCATCTTTGTTAAATTACTCAAACATGCATTTAGGTCATTTTATGCGGTTTCAACCAGCTTATCGGTGATACTTCTACACTACAACAGTGTGTTTAACTCCAAAAGTGAGGAAAACCACAATAGGTTCCCTTTAATAATAAAATAAACAGTGATTATACTCAGAAAAGTTTTGCAACTGAGGATACTGGTTATAACTAAGTCTACACACCAACAACAAGCAGGTTCAAGACTTTATTGTCACTCTGGTTTTAAAAGTGTGTTAAATGTGCTGATGAATTAAAATAATCATTTGAACTCAGGGGGAAGAAGACAAAAAGAATAAGTATATAATTCACTCTATGACAAAAAATAGCGGTTTACATATGTGGTGATAAAAACTCAGGGAACAAACATGTATGTGCTTCCTGCTAACATCAGAGAGAAAGAAAGTAAATTATCAAAGTGTTGAATAAACCAACCTCTGTTGCTTGCATCCAGCTGCTGTGCTGGGTCATGTCTTCTTCATCTCTCCGGGCGCAGCTCTGTAGCTTCTCCGTGGCCGTGGGCTTATTGTGGGCTTTTCTACGAGGAGTTTGCCATAGCATAGCAGCAAACATTAGCCCAGTGGCTAACCGACAGTAGCTTAGCGATCAGACCACGATAAACATAAAAAGACAAACGCAGATACGCAATGCTGGAACGACCACTAGAAGAGTGTTGATTAGTGTTTACAGGTGTTAGTAGCATTATAAACATACTAATTCTTTTTTTTTTTTTTTTTTCTTTAAACAGAACGACGCTTGGGGCTGTTGACGTCCTGGGGCCACTGTAGCTCTACCGACACTTAGAAAGGATGGGGCTGAGCCGAAGCGTTTGCAATTAGTTGTAATACTTATGCTTTACCACCAGATGTCTCTAAACTTCACCTTTAAGGTGCAGTGTGTAAGATTTCGGTCATTTTTGTCACTTCGAAAAATATTACAAAACAATTACATACTGACATTTTCATGAATTCCTAATCATCAACATGTATTATTTTTCTTCCATTACCCTACAATTAATGTATATTTACATGAGGACGGGGTCCTCTGTATGGGGGTTGCCATGTTTATACAGTGGTTAGAAGTTGCATGTTGTATGCATCACCGCACCCCCCTGAGCATGCAGGAGAACCTATGGTAGCCCTTAGTTGTCATTACGACTCAAAAGATGTTTCGTAGATCCAACTCTGGACTCACCCCTCATGGAAATATACATTAATCGGCCCATTTGAGGGCAACGGGGGGACCAAGAATATATGTACGTCATTATGAGTTCATGGAAATGTCAGAATGTAATTGTTATGTAATACTTTAAGAAGTGAAAAAAATGTAACTTGAACTTGACAACTGAATGCTTCCATAGGTTGTCCTGCATGCTCAAAAAGGAATGGGTGAGGTGATGGATACAACTTCACCACTAGATGTCACTACATTTTACTCGCTGCACCTTCAAGTTAGGGAGGAGGGGGAGAGAGAGACTTTGGTAAAGATAGAAACAGATTCGGACTTTTCGGATCAATACCTCCGCAACGGAAAGGAGTAAAATTACCATTGTTGGCTCGTTAGACTCTCTGTAACGTAGCGGACATGCTCCAACCATAGTTTTGATCCAATAACCCGTTTCCCGTGGTTAGGAGACAACACTGTTCCTAATGCGCTGTGAGCCACAAGCTAAGGGACCGTCTACAATTTGCGGCACCAGGAACAACGTGATGGAAATAAAATTGATTACTCTCCATTTCTAGCTCTATCAACATGAAAATCACTACAATTA
>JAFBJT010001834.1:64439-80710 GCA_016785325.1 Chascanopsetta lugubris
CGAGGGGGGGGGGAGGGGAGGGGGGGGGGAGGGGGGGGGGGGGGGGGGGGGGGGGGGGGGGGGGGGGGGGGGGGGGGCACCTCCACAGGTGCAAATGGGCTGAGCAGGCAGCAACAGATATCGTGAACAGCATGCAGTGCTCTCCGTTCCTTTCTGCCAGCCTGACCTACTTCACAACCAGAAATAGCAGCACTCAGGTCTCTGCTTCCAATCCTGTGTTGTTTTTTTTTTGCGATTGCACAGCTCCTGCCACCGAGCTCCAGACGAGGGGAGAACAGAAAAAGAGAAAGGTGCGACAGAGGAGCGAGGTGCAGGATCTTCGCATGAGCTCCTCTGCTTTCTCATCACATACGTAACTGACCTTCAGAGAGCCACACTCTGTGGAAACTATAATTATGACGAACGGTCTACATTAACACGTCTCCTAATTATAATGGCACGTCCAGTTATCTGCCTGAGTTGGTCAGAACATCAACAGCAGACGGCTATTTGTTATTTAGCGGTTCCTCACGAATGGAGGCCCTTATTTGCGTGTCGTTGTTCAGCTGCTGTTTTCATATTCGTGCTGATGTCAAAGAAAATGGGTCAGTGTTCAGATTTCAATGCTAAAAATTTCACTTCCCAAATTGCTTTGTGCTGCACACTGGAAATGAAGCATGCGGAGAATAAAGTATGGTTGAAATAAAGCACTGGATATTTGGAGTTATTATGGGATGTGTTTGGGTACTGTCTGTTTTCAGTACTAATGTCGATCAAAGGAGAATCTTCGATTGGAAAAACGTACCTGTAAGTTTGTGTGTGTGCATGCATGTGTGTACGTGTGTGTATGTGTGTGTGTGTGTGTGGTTAATTCAGCTCCTACCCAGGCCTCTTCAGGTAATTGCTCCAGTCAATGCCCATGTATCCATGCTGTAATTACTTCCTGGTGTAAAAGCCACAGAGCAACAAGCCAACCTCAAAAACCCTCTGCAGCATTACTGGAAAGGGTAATAATACTATTTCACAGCAATGTTCTCCTGTAATGTATTAGACAGATCTTTCACTAAGTCTTTGGTCCAGAGAGAAGGATTATTTGAAGTAGTTCATCAGTGTGTGTGTGTTCACTGCTCTTTCGTGTATTAGGATGAGAAATGGGAGTAGACGTTGAGTCGTGTCAGATATTACACTTCTCTTCCTAGATGTATATTTACAGTGGAATTTTCTGAGGATTTGTATGCCATTGTGTTTTCCTGTGATATATTTTACTGGCTGGTAGAATATAATGTGAAAAATATGGAAAATAATGTAGAAAATAAAGTCAGAGGAGGAGCAACACGTGATACAGATGAGAAGGAAAGAGTATCGGGGGAGATGTTTGGGAGAATGCACTTACCCACAATGGCGAGGTTGTGTTCTGATCCACATGCGATCTGCACAGAAAGCAAGAGGTGGTGACAAGATTATCCTGCTGGTGATGTACATTTGCATGTTGAAATGATCTTTTAAGACCAGAGCCTGAATGACATGGATATTGACGCATTGCTCCCTTTTACGCATGCATGTACACACTCAACACTGGAAGTCAACAATTCATTGATAAAAGCTCAAATCCAGTGGTTATCGCCTCTGCTGCAGGACGGCTGCCTTTACATACAGCTGCCATTCAGACTTCGGCTTAACTGCTGCAACCCCGTGATTCATGCACATGATAGCCCCTCTGGGAGGTAAAGCCCTTGCCTTAGCTGAATGTAAAAGGTTTGCTCCCAAGTGGAGGATAATGGATGAGAGAGTGCGTATTTGCATGCATGTGTGTGTGTATGTGTGTGTGTGTATGTGTGTGTGTGTGTGTGTGTGCATATGTGTGCTCCCTTTGAAGCATAAATATTACGGAGCTCATCATTAGCTGGCTCTCATTCAGCAATTTCACCACTAAACAATCTTCCGCTTCCCATTGAGTTTATGGTTGCATGCTGCCCCCTGCTGGATGGAAAAATACATTCAGAGACAACATGAAACCAAGAATTGCCCCATCCATCCATTTATCCATCCACCTATCCGTCCATGTATCCATCCATAATTTGCTTCTACGGTGCTTTTAATGAAAAGTTGGATGATATGGTTCGTGTACTCAATTTACCCATGCATCTTTGGAATTAGACAAGCCTGAGCATTTCATTTTTATTTGTTGTCCCGTAGGGAAAAGTGTCTAAATGGACATCAGAGGAACATTAGCCTTTAAAGCTGGCTGATTTGATCAGTCTAAGCACAGTTCATATCAGATTATTTCCTCAAACTTTGAAGGGTATGAACACAGTAAGGGGATCCTACACAGAATACGTCGTCAAACAGAGGCTATGACATTTCTTATATACAACCTGCACCCAAAATACACTTTATAAAACAGGATTAAACATCTGGATTAAATAATCACCTGTGTTGCTCCACAGAGGCCTTTTACCTCTGCAGGAAGACAAACATCTTGATCTCCACCTTGCTGCTCTTTGGTCTGATGGGTTGATGCACGTCGGCCTAATTGTCCATAATCTCCTCTGCCCCATGTGAACACTCTACCACTGTCTGAAATATCATGAGACATGATTTAAATGTGGAAACACATTACTAACGGCTGCAACGTTGCATGTGCAGTGACGTTTCACCTGTTTGAGCGACAACGTGTGTCCAGCCACTCCACACCTTTGTAACTTTCTCTCCGTCCAGCAGCGAGCGCTTCAGAAGAGTCGGCGTTGACAGGAAGGGCTCTGTGGCGATCAGCTGACCATGCTTGTTGCTTCCCCACAGGAACAAATCACCGTCTTCTGCACACAAGACAGAAACAACATCACTCCTCATCTAGAGGATGCAGCAGCACGGGGGGAAACCGGGTGTAACCGGTCAACTACTTACGGTAATTACACCAAACACAGTAGAAATGCATTTGTTTCGTGTTGGTGTCATACCTGTGAGACACGCACAGTGGGCTGAACCCACAGCTACTTGCTGTGATGTCCTCTGCTCCAGACCTGTAACACGGGCGTAGACATCTGGTGATCAACTATCAGTGAATCTGCATCTATCTCACAAATGATTTCTGTGTCACTACTCAGTGAATTTACCTGGTACCAGAGAGGGCACCTGAGAGCAGAGGTGAGTAGGGACAGGATGCGGACTGAGCGCTCGCTTCGCATGACCGAACAGGCCGGTTCCCCACTGATACACACCGCCACCATCTGAAGATCCAACAGATATATTAGCACCTGTGGATTGACGGCTCAGAGAAAACGTACAGAGGACAGTGCTTACTTGTAACAGCAAGGGAGTGTCTGAGTCCTGCAGCTACACTTATCACTGGATCCTTCAGACACTGGAAACACATCATCATCATCATCATCATCATCATCATCATCATCATCATCATCATCATCATCATCATCATCATCATCATCATCATCATCATCATCATCATCATCATCATCATCATCATCATCATCATCATCATCATCATCATCATATCCACACAAGAACAAGAATACAACACAACTATGAACATTATTATCATCATCATCATCATCATCATCATCATCATCATCATATCCACACAAGAACAAGAATACAACACAACTATGAACATTATTATCATCATCATCATCATCATCATCATCATCATCATCATCGTCATCATCATCATCATATTCACACACACAAAAGTAAATAAATGCAGCATGACAGGTTTGGTAGATCGTAAGAAAGGTTTTCGTACCCACCTGAACTAGTAGTAAATCTGAAGAGTGCTTAACTGTCAGCCCAACACCCAGTTGTCCAAATGCATTGGAGCCACATGCCAATATCTCACCACAATCTGCGCATATGGAATTGAATCAAATATAAGTTAACTGCTCAAAAGCCAATTGCAAGTGTTGTTCATAGGACAGTCAGTGTGAGCACTGCTTCTGTTTTCTGTCCTTTTATATGATGTTTTACTTCCTGGTCTGATATTACTCGCCAGTGAGAAGAAGAGTGAAATCCCATCCACAGGCTACATTTCTGATCCTTAGCTTCAGGCCGGGACAGAGCTGCAGGGACGAGATGTCTCCATTTTGGCAAAGCCCAAGTTGACCTCTGTGATTCTGTCCACACACAAACACCTCTCCATCCTCTGTCACAGACAAACACATTCCACAGAGTATTGTATGATTCCATGTGAATATTACTATCAAGAAAAAAATGTTTAGGAGACAAGACTGACGGATATAATCAATAGTTTTACATAAAGGTACAAGTGTGTTCACGAATGGTGAAGATGCATTCTGCAATGAAGACAACTAACGTCATCGATCCCATACATTCATTAACGGTCGAGTGGTGTTTATGTGTCCATTCTGGAAAAGTGTAAACAACACGATAAACCCAGTTGAGGGTAGCTGTGTTAATATAAAGGGCTAACGAAACAACCTTTCAAACCTTTAGGTGTTTGAGCACAAATACACAAATGTGAACCAGTATCTAGTTTTCTACTTCCGGCAACAGAAATGTAAACAACCCCCCCCCCCCTACACCTGTAATGTCTGACACTATTTTCCTTGTTTACGGTGTTTGGCGTGATTCACTGTGCATCTAAAGCGGACAAACAGCAGTAAACCTGGCTTATAGTGCGTGTTAGTTGGTGGACGAATGCTTGAGAGTACAAAGTTTAGTTCCCGCTCGGACGTACCGGTGATGAGCACAGTGTGGCCGCCGCCTCCACAAACAGCCCGGACTGCTTTGCCCCGGAGAGCCGCGGTGTCACACGGCTGGGGCTCGGGCTGGTCCTCCGCATGTCCCTGTCCCAGCTGTCCGTAACTGTTGGCTCCCTGACACCAAACACATCCAACGGTAACGTACACAAACACACAACAACACCGCCACTTTACACTTTTAGTAGTTTTCGCTGCACGCACGGTAGCTCCGGTAGCTCCCCCACTCTTTAGCCACCGTTAGCTACGCTAACGCTACAATAACACGTCTGCTACTAGTGAATGTCCAAACCACGAGACTGTAACTACACTATATGAACACACACAACTCTAACACAAACAACAAACAATGAGGATAAGTGACTTACCCACGAGACAACACTAAACTCCTGCCACGCGCGCGTTGCCATGGAGCACCTGCCTACTACAGCCCAGAACCGGTGTGGTTTGCGACAGTGTCGTAAAGCAAGCCAAACTGCATTTTGCTGTTTCAGACTCTCAGTATCTGGTACACTAGGTGGATACAGAGAGATGTTTACACTATTTTGGCATTTCAGACACAGAAGAACGTAAGATGAACTTTATAGATTAATAATGTATCGTGACATTTGTAACATAACAAGATTGATGCCATGTGGTTACAAATTCAGCAGATGTAAACAAGCTTACATTTATATGCCAAAGTAGTAAATTAGACTATTCACAAATTGTAACATTTGTAAAACTGTACCCTGGAATGAACTCTTCAAATGTAGATTAGCTGTCATTTGCAACTTCACCACTAGATGTCACCAGTTACTGAAGCATTTTCCGATTCATCGACATGAAGGGTGGTTGACTCTCCCCTGCTCAGAACTGCCAGTCATTATTCTGCATTTCTGTTATTATAATCAGCCTCTCTCATCCTGAAAATACAATTAAGTAATACATGCATAGGTAATAGACCTCTGAGACACTGCAAAGACACATTGAACAGTTTTCTTTATTATATTTTTTCAATAGTTTAGTACAATAGCCTATATTCATAATTTCTATATTTCTTTACAGTAGAAAAATAATGTTTTTTGATTTGAGGAGCACTACATTTATATTCACTTGAGGAGGAGGTATTCAGAATCATCACGGTCAAATAAAACAGGGTTGGGATGCATGTGGGCAAACTCTGACGTCATCAGTCATCAAAACACCAGCGTGACGCTGCGTTTTCACTTTGAAACATTTCCCTCGACATCGCACAGAAAAACAAAGCAGGATACATTAAAAGTACATTCAAAAGAAAAACAAACCTTTTATACATATCACTGGAGTGAGGAAGATTAAACGTGAAGAAGATGAAGGACATTGATCTTTAAAAAAAACAACACACATCATCATATTCAACAGCAGAGTTTTACAACAGGAGGACCACACCACGTGTGTTTCATGTAACAGCAAGGGGATATGAACACACCATTAACACACAGTAACTTGTTTGATTCACAAAAGCCAATCACAACTGAAGCACAGCGGTTAAGCAGATCTTTGGGTTTGTGGTTAGTTGATGTATATGGCCAATCGTGCCATATGCCATACGTTGTACCATGCAGTGAGGACGACACAGCATTCAGCCTAAAGCAGTGCACACATTCATTGTACCGACAGAGGATAGAAGACACAACTAGTACGTGTGTAAGGTGCAGTGCTGGGCGGGCGGAGTGACACGGCCAGCACTGCTGGTCGCCTGCCAATCAGACGCCCAGCTGCTTGTTGAGCCGGCTGAGGGCGTCGCCCACGATGTCGAGCTCGTGCCGGAGCTCCTCCACAACACTGTTGATGCTGGGAGTGTCTTTGAGCACATCCACACTCTGGGTGTAAGGGTTGTATCGCACGGTGAAGGGACGCTTAATGGTCTTGGCAAACTCCCTGAAACGGACACAATGCGCGTCATTGAGTGACGTGTGGTTGAGTTGTACGCGTCCCATATTGCGCCATGTTTCACCACAGTAGAGGACTCACCTCATCTTGACTTTGGCCTCCTCGAAGCTGTCTGACACAAAGTACACGTCCTGGAATGTTGTGATGATGCACTCTTGTTTGGATGTGACTTTGGGGTCAAAAGGCATTATCCTTGCATTACCAGAGAGTGCGTGCTGTAAGAGAGGAGGACCGTAATGAAGCTCTTCGTGTAACCACAACATCGCATATGGATCAAATGCGGTGGTTAAGTCCTCAAGATCTATTTGTAGAAACGGAGGATACGGTAATTGTATAGATGTTTATCTGAATCTACGGCGGCTGCACTGAGACACTGATGCTGATGCTGCAAAAGCGAACCGGAGCAGGTATATTCCATAAAGCGGTGGATTAGCTGCGCAATCGAGTCAAATGCAAATTTCATGTGGGCCACCGTGAATTTGCCGCCACACTTGGCCCACAGGCCATAGGTTGGTCATCCTTGGTCGACGGTAATCTAATATATCGGCATGTTATGTCAAAGCAACGGTGTTAATCCCCAAAACAACTTTTAGATTCTCAACCGTATTCATTCATTCATTCAATCATTACCTTAAGCTCACTAATAGACGACAGCAGTCCTGCTCCATACGCCCGCAGCTGCCCCTCTTGTTTGCATAGGCCAAACTCCACCGTGAAGAAATAGCACTGAAACAGAACACAAAAAAAAAAATATTACAGTTAATCTGGCGCCATTGAAATTGGATTGGATTCGACTTCCCGAGCGAGTATCACTCACTGAGGCCAGTTTCTGAACCGCATCATCCGAGGCGCCGAGCGAAGCCAGACCGATCTCCTGAGAGAACTGGGCAAAACTGGGCTCGGCCAGCAGAGGGACGTGGCCCAGCAGCTCATGGCATGTGTCCCTGTGGATAATGGAGGGGCCACGGAATGTTAGATCTGATAGCCTCGCACCGTACAGGCACCGGTTCCTCACGTAATAGTATCGCGGTACTCACGGCTCTGGGGTGTACAAGGGGTCGGAGCTGTGCCGCACGTACTGGGTGCAGTGGAAAACACGGAAGGCCAAACCAGCAAGGAAGTCGCGCGGGGAGAGATAACCTGCCACAGGCCTGATGGTGAATCCGGTCCGTTCTGAGGAGATGATTGACATGAGTTCACGACTGAAATCCAATGCGGTTTAAAGCTGTGACGTGAAAGATTAGCTGAGACGATCCGAATCAAAGAGAAAGGCATAAATGGCACCAACTCTTCTGGGTGAATAATCAAATTCCTTCATACCCCTGAGGAAGCGTGAGACGTCCTCCAGCTGAGGGATGTTGTCCTCCCGACATTCACAGTATTTGGACAGCAGCGGCAGGTTCTTCAGGTATTCCCGACACGCGTGGCTGGGATACAGCTTGCTCAGCTCCCTGTACACCACCCCCCAGGTCTTCACCTCCTCCTCCGTGAACTCAATGTAAGGGATGGGGTGCCCACTGCAGGGGGGGCAACACATATCGAACATCAACACTGATGCACGGGGCAACATTTGTTGTTCACAATCACTTCTTCACGTCGATGTGAAGTGTCTTGGGTCTTGCTTCTCTGATGCCCAGAGCCAGCTCCAGCCATTTTGGTGCCCGAGGCGAGATTATGGTTTGCCCCCCCCCCCGCCCCCGCCCCCCGCCAAAGTGTGCACACACCACCAGCAATAGCCCCATGCTCTATTTGTCAGTTTTACTTTTATTATTTCCTTTTTGTCAATGCTCATCCCCACCCACGCAGTGTGGGCACAGGTGGAGCATGTCACCTTCCTGCCATAGGTGTCGCTATAAACAACCATCTTTGAAAAGTTTCATTGTAAACTAAAACACATGAAATGGTTAAAAAACGTACTGTTTGTAGGACATGGCGAGATCGGCAAAGTACTTTCTCCTTTTCCGGTAGACATTGTCCTTGAAACCCTGATGGAGAGGAGATCACAGGGGTATGAGTTTATTGGTTATCACAGGAATCGATCGTTTAAAGCAGGGGTATCAAACATAGGGCCCGCGGGCCAGAACGGGCCCGTAAAGATGGTGTGCTTGGTTTATGTTGGTTATATTGAGAAGAGAGATTTTCATTCATTTATCAGTAACCATTTTGGATGCAGAGTATTTCAATTGAAGTCACAATGTCCTTTGAAGTACTACAACAAATGGAAACATTTGAAGTTGTTGTTGTTTACATGTCATCATGCTATGATCTTACTGGTCCGTCCCACTTGAGATCTAGATTGAGTTTGACAGCCATGGTTTAAAGTGATCTCTACGTGTGTCTGTGAGCAGACGTACGGGATGATCAGCATCCAGCTCGGAGCCGTACATCAGGACGCGGTTAGCACACTTGTCCAGGTCGGAGATTTTCTTTGGGAACCAAGGAACATTCGTCATTTCTGAGAAGAGAAGGTAAATGAGAAATGTTTTTTTTACATTGAGGTATTCAGGGTTGAATAGTCTGTGATGTGTCTGCAGTGTTTCCTTCAGTGCTGTCTCACCATCCTCTTGCAAACAGGAGTTATCTGGCGGCTCCATGTCCACAATGTTCACATGCTTCTGCAGCAGCTGGATGATTTCATTCAGTTGTTCGTGGTTACTGTCGCAGTCCACAAAGATCTCAAACTCAGAGTTGCGTCGTTTAGATTTGCGGGACTCTATGTGGACGAGGTTGACATGGTTTTCCTGCCAAAAAGCAAACAGAACTATGTCATGCAACTGAAATTCGTCTGGTGAAGCAATATTACTTAACATACCGAGTGTGATCCTTGACATACCTGGAACAGCTTCAGTGCCTTCACCAGTCCCCCAACTTCATTCTTGAGGGAAAAGATAATTGTCGCTCTGCCTTTCTCTGACGTATTCTTCTTCTCAGAGTTTTCCTCGATTTTTGTGAAGGTCGATTTGTTTATCTGTAAAAAGTCAGAATGGGAATATTTAATGTTACTTTTTGTAAAAGCCAATGTTACAGATTTACAATTATTTAGGGAGATATTTACCTTCCCTAAAACGTATTGATTAGATTTTTCCTAGATTTCATTTGAAGATAAATATAGTAGTTAGTTATAAATAGTAATATGAATAAGTTATAAATAGTATATCTTGATAGCGCATGATGCAAATAGAAAGATTACCTCATTTTAAAATTGCTGTATCATTTTAGAGTAGTAATGATGACAATAAAGACATTCTATTCTATTCTATTCAAATAGAGTCTAATATTGATCATGGGAACACGTACTACTATCACTTCTTCTACTACTACTACTACTACTACTACTACTACTACTACTACTACTACTACTACTACTACTATTTTTATCATTATTATTATTGTTGTTTTTATTGTTATGTTATTGTTATTGTTGTTATTTTTATTTTTATTGTTACTGTTATTGAATTGAATTGAATTGAAATACTTTATTTAATCCCTTGGGAAATTCAGCCATTATTGTTGGTATTGTCATTATTATTATTACTATTATTGTTGTTGTTGTTATTATAATTATAATTATTATCATTGTTGTTGTTAATAATAATGTCTAGTTTCTTTTCTAGACCTAAAGACCAAATAATTCATTTATCATTATCATTGTTGTCATTGTTCTTGGTCAACGTAGATGTAGAAGGGGTATAGTTGTAATTGAGTATATTCTATCAATTTATCAAACCTAAAAAAAATAAAAAAAATTTGAAAAGCAGTTTGTAATGAAATCACAGCAATAACGCGCTTCTCACCAATCCACTCTCAAACTAGCACCATCTCCCTTGTCAATCGTTCACAGTTCGGCGCGCTCACGTTGACGCGGGCGCGCGCCGCCAGCACGCGCTGGAGGGGCAACTGATCGCTCTGCATCAGATCCCACATGTCTGACAACAACACGCCCCTAGCAAACACGGACTAATCCCCCTATGCTCACTGCTACTTCTTCCTGCCACCCACTGTCACTGTCACAAGGTTACAAAGTGCCGCTCCTACCATGGTGCAACCCTGCAGCGCGGCGCGCGCCGCGCGACACAGCAGTGTCCCGTGGAGCCGCGTGGGAAGTGTCCCGGGAAGCATGAGCGCATTGGATGATGGAGAGCTTCCATGCAGGGGTCAACTCTTTGCGTCTCGGTTTAACTGGGATGAACTCGTCTCGTTGTGTGGAGACATCGCCTTAGTGCAAATCTCATTTACACCGCGTGGAAGCCTATTATTAGCCCCGTTCGCGCGTGCACCTGCGTGTGCGCGTGCACGCGGGATCCTGCAGAGCGTATGGAGCGTTTTTTTTACGCGTGAGACCCGATCCCTCAGTTAATAGGGTCTCCTTCCTGCTTGTGCCACGTTTACCGCAGCTAATGTCATTAAATGTTTCCCAGTAAATAACAACAACGTAATTAAACCTATTTGAGTTGTGCTAATCTGCCCTTGTTGCCGTGCATTATAATTATCTCCCATTTAAGATATAACCCAGAGGATTGCAACATGCAAAATGACTGAAATACTCATTAGTGCCACCTGCTCTACGTTTAAACGTAATTTAATGACGTCACTCATCGTCACCATCACCCTCAGATCCTTTCCTGTCTGAGACATCAGAGGCATGTCCTATTATGGTCTATGCAAATCAGAGCAGGATGTGCAAACAGTATATTTGCATGAATTCAGACAGAAATGCAAGCACTTGTTTCCCCCCCATCGAATGAATAAATAATATTCCGCAACAATGAGCTGCTAATGAGGTGAAATTCAAGCGTATAACCCTCTTAAACCTTTGACGTAAATTTACAGTAACAACAAAACGGCTTAAATTAATCTGCGCTGACAACGAGGGAAAGGCTTATTCGTGGAGATGATCCCACACGATCAAAAAAAAATAGACTGTAGTCTTCAAACGTAAAGCAACACTCGTGAGTTTATCCCTTAGAGAATGACGTCTCGAGCCAATCTGACCCTGAAGGAAAAAGGGGGGGGGGGGAAACAGCGGATTAGCCCTTTAACGGTGTCATTACTCACCTCATTGTTCAGCAACTTTTCTTCAAAACCAATGTTCATGGAGTCAAAAGATCTTCCTCGGCGTGGTCCTTCCAGTTTGTTTGAGTACATGTTAGATTGAAACTACAGTATCTGTGTACTTCTATGTCGCCGATCAATCGCCTATCAATACACGATACACACCCTCGGGTGGTCTGGCCGAACGACCTCCTCTATGTAAAGCAGGCTGTCTATACCCCAGGAAGCAGGGCGCTTTGCTATTTAACCACAGCGAGAAACGGGAGGGGGCAATAATCTGAGGCACGGCAGCAAATGGGAAAAGAGCAGAACCGCCCACGTCATTAAGGCTGCACGGGGGGGGGGGGGGGGGGGGGGGGGGGGGGGGGGGAGCCGTCTTCTATTTCATTAGTTCACCTTTAAGGACGTGAAACAGCACCCAAGGACATCAATCACAAAGACTGTACGAAATCTGAGGGCAGGACTATCGATGGTTTTAAAGGTGCAGTCTGTAAGATTTGGTGACCTCCAGTGGTGGAGTTGCATCCATCATCTCGCCCTCACCCTCCTGAGCATGCAGGAGAACCTATGGCGGCCATCAGTTGTCATTCAAACTCAAAAGATGTTTATGTATGTCCACTCTGGGCAACTGTAAAAACATGGCGGCCCCACAGAGAGGACCCTCTCCTCATGTAAATATACATTAAGGGGCTGATTTAAGAGTAATGGGGGAGGGAAAAATAATACATTGGGGTGATTATGAAAATGTCTCATAGAGGTGACAAAAATGGTCCAAATCGTTCACACTGCACCTTTAACACCTCTCACTTTAAATGTCCCGACGCGTGGAGTTCGGAACACAAGCACTTCTCCTTCCCCTTGTTTGTCGACTCAGTGAAGAGGTCAGGCCCCGTAAGAGGATTCAGACGTAGCCCACCAGCTTTCATTGTACAATGATCCCAGCATACAGCCCCCCCCCCCCGCCCCCCCCCGCCCCCACCATCCCCCCGCCCCCACCATCACCCCACCCTCCTCTCTCAAAATCCATTGCCCTGCACAGTAAGCACCTCTCGTGCACATAACAAAAGTAATCCGCGTGTTTTCCCCTCTTTAAGTCTTTTAATAAGATCAAGACAATCAGTGGGAAAGGCCTCGGCGAGTGGTGGCGACACGGGGGAGCGCCGCCGCCCGAGAGAGACCTCATTACCTGGGTAGACAGACAACGCCGCCCGCTCGCCCTACGCGCTGGCGCCGCGCCTCGTCCGCCGCCGTCAGCGGTGCATGTGGCAAGCGCACATGCCGCCCGTGTCAGGTGGTCCTGGCCAGGGGCACTCGTGACGGGGCGGATGCTTTACACAACCCCCATGAGGGCAGCGAGGGGCACTTCCTTCCCCAGATGTGGTGTCAGGCAGAGCAGGTGCTGCCGCCGCCCGGGTCAAGCCTTCATTATACATGCATGGATCTGAGCGGGCAGATCAGCTGAATCACCGCTTGTTATGCAGGCGCCCGTCTCTTCGGCGCGGGCTCTGGCTCCGGATCTGGATCTGGATCCGGAGCCAGAACACATCCGGCCTCGGATTCAGACTGACAGAGGAGTCGATGAACACTCGGGTCTGATCAAGTTTCAAGACGCAGACACTTGGTCTCTATAACCCACTTCTCTCTGCACATCCCAGGCCCGATTGGGTTCTGCTTCCAATTCGATGCCTGGTGCGCAAGGTTTTGCTCAAGTCATTTGCATTCATCATCAAGATGAATCACACTTAAGACTTTATGATCCAAGAACACACATGGATTTAGTCATTGCCGCCCTTGACGTGACCTTCAGCTGGAGTATAGGCAGCCATGTTTTTACTGTTGTGTTATTCAGCCACTTCGCCTCTAAGTGTCACCGAATCCTACACACTGTGCCTTTAAACAAGGGAGCGCTTCCTCTTCACAATGACCAGAAGTGCTGCTTAAGTCATACGTTACACGTCTGTGCAACAATAATCCGTCATATTTCATGCGTCCTCCGTGACCATAGATCAGTTTAGTCGGTCAATTTAAAGATGCATTCCGTATATCTTGATAGAGCATGATACAAATAGAAAGATGACCTCATTTTAAAATTGCTGTATCATTTCAGAGTAGTAATGATGACAATAAAGACATTCTATTCTATTCTATTCAAATAGAGTCTAATATTGATCATGGGAACACGTACTACTATCACTTCTTCTTCTACTACTACTACTACTACTACTACTACTATTTTTATCATTCAGCGTATAGCTTTGCAAAGTCCAGTGGAGCAGACCAACACAAACTCTTCTCGTGGTCGTGCGTCCGTCCGTCAACAGCAGCGCACGTCAGAGCGCGTCACCAGGAGTGAACCAGGCCGCAGCTGCCGACGGCTAAGCAAACAACACCTCTGGGCCCTATACCATAGTCACATCGGCTCTGACTAATACACGGAAACACGTTTGTTTTCTTTTTCCCCAGAATAGACATTGTGGCGCAGCTCTATTAAGGAGGGAGAAAGAAAGAGTGAACAGGAAGGAGGACAAAGCCGGGCTGAATGGCAGCAGCAGCAGCAGCAGCAGCAGCAGCAGCAGCAGCAGCAGCGTGCTCGTGTTTCAGGACTCGGTAATGAACCGATCCTTTCACGGAGTCCGACCACTTGAGCCGAGCCGTCGAGCCGCGGCTCGTCCAAATCTGCTTACAAATTTATTTTTTTCTCGCCACTTCTTCGGGCGGATCCCAGATCAGGGCTCGAGCCGTGTGCGACCACGCGGAAAATTATTTGGGATACTTGATTTGGTTCAAGTGGAACGAAGCAGCGACCGACTCTGTGTGTGTAGACTGTGCTCTCCGAGTCTCGGCGTCACGGCGACGTCACCGGATGATTCTCTTGGTGGATGAGAGGATGTGATGTAATGAGGCGCTCTCCACCATAACAGACAGGAGACATTCGTCCATACTCATTGAAAAAAATTTTTTTTTCTTTGAAGTGACGTTTATTCATCGATTTAGCGTAAAGCCGTTTTATTTTTATTTTTTTAAAGCTGCACTCGTGTAGCCACGATAAAAGCGGCTCCACCTGCTTCGCTGCTCTCGCGTAAAATAGGTGAACTTAATAAACGCACTCACCAACCTCAGCAAGGCGATGTAGCAACCTACTTTAAAGGTGCGGTGTGTAGGATTCAGGTTAGAATATTCTCGTTTCTTTCGGCATCGATACAATTGAATGATATGATCCCGATGTTTCTATTGATACTGACACGTCTAAACTGTTGTTTTTTGACATTATTGTTTACATCAGTGGCAACTCCTCTCCACCATGTTTTTTGCGGTCGCCCACAGTAAACAATGTAATAACTGGAGGACTCCATTCGGTTCTTTTCCATGCATGGAAGGGAAGGGAAGGGTGAGGTGAGGGTTATTGGGCTTTAGCACGCGACATCTCCACTAGATGTCTCTGAATCCTTCCCACCGCACCTTTAAGGAAAGCAACAAAAGAAACACAGCGGGTTAAACCTAATGAAAGTGTCATAATTAGTCAGCAGTGTTTCCTCACATGGAGTTTATTGCGTGAGATGCGGTGTTACAGATGTGTCTGAGCTGCACCTCGGCCTCTCTGCCCCAGTTCTGTTCACTTCAATCAGAGGGATTTGCTCACACACTGTCTGAGCACCAACAGATCTCTGTGGCTAATCTCCGCGCTGGCGCTAAGAAACGGACCAACCTGAGCTTTACGAGGTGTTAGAACTTAAAACTGCTCCACATCTCACCGGACACATGGAAGGCAAAAAAAAAAAAGAAAAAAACTGCTCCAGTTTTATACGATTTCCCCAGAGGTCAGTGTCTCTGACCTTTGACCTGTTTCATTGTCCTTCATGTTGCACTTTGCAGCCCTTCGTGATTTTAAAACATAGCATTCAATTGGTTGGACAAGGTGTTAGAACTTAAAACTGCTCCACATCTCACCGGACACATGGAAGGCAAAAAAATAAAATAAAAAACTGCTCTAGTTTTATACGATTTCCCCAGAGGTCAGTGTCTCTGACCTTTGACCTGTTTCATTGTCCTTCATGTTGCACTTTGCAGCCCTTCGTGATTTTAAAACACAGCATTCAATTGGTTGGACAAGGTGTTAGAACTTAAAACTGCTCCACATCTCACTGGACACATGGAAGGCAAAAAATAAAAAATAAAAAAACTGCTCCAGTTTTATACGATTTCCCCAGAGGTCAGTGTCTCTGACCTTTGACCTGTTTCATTGTCCTTCATGTTGCACTTTGCAGCCCTTCGTGATTTTAAAACATAGCATTCAACTGGTTGGAGGCAGTCAAATGTTTTGTCCTGTTCGTTTTAGTGATCTTATAGAAAACCATGCATTTATTAAGTTGGTTAGTATCAGATTAAATTAGATTCAATTAAGTTTACGTTTATATTGGATGTTTCTTGTCTTGAATAATAAAATGAAATGAAATCAATTAAATTTCAATTCAATTAAATCGTTGTCGTACTGAATGTTCCATACATTCTATCAAAAACTGTTTACCTGAGCAATGACATAACTCTGAATAGTTCATAAATCATTTCCTTTGTGTGACTCCTGTGTTTTCAGCGTGT
>JAFBJT010001834.1:85716-132695 GCA_016785325.1 Chascanopsetta lugubris
TTTTTTTTGTTTTTTTTTGTTTCTGTGTATAATAGTGCAAGTGCAGAGGAGACATGTTATCAACTATCGTAGTATTCATTATTGATTATTTGATTGGTTGTTATAGCTCATAACTCAAGGATTCCATAGGTGCACCTACGTGATTTAAAGAGAATGAGTAGGTGTGGTATCCAGCTGTGAGTTGCAGTTTTGCTGCTAAATCCTACGAATTGTGCCTTTAATGCATATTGTGCTTGTTTTACTTCATTCATGTCAAACTCTAAATTTGACAGATAAACATTTGCAGCACTGTTCCTCTTGAAATGTATTGATTGTGGCAGCATTGCTGTCACCTACAGTTACCATATAGGCCATGTATTGCTTATTGTACTGTATTGTGAGTAACACTGTGATACCACTGTGATGCCGAAGTGGATGTTACTGTTACTGACTTTCCTCACCGCTGACTGACTGACAGACAGACGGACGGACGTTTCAGAGGACCGTGCTCCACCTGGAGAATAAGACACTGCCATGAACGGATGCTTTAAACAACCTTCTCCCCTCTTGTGTGTCAAGAGAGACAATTTTCCTGAAGTAACAATCAGAGGATCGCTCTCGTAGCTCTCCTCTATACCTTTCTCGCATCAAGCCGTCCAAAGATGGTGCTTGACTGTACAACAACCAGGCCGTGAACTACAAAGGGGCTCTTGCTTTCTGAGCCGAGTTGTTTCTGACGCGCGCGCGCGCGCGCGTGTGTGTGTGTGTGTGTGTGTGCGTGCAATACAAGGACTGAGATCTGCCTCATTGGTATTCATGCATGCATTTGATGTCAAACAGTCTAAATATTTAAGACACTAGGGGGCAAAGGGAAGGGACGTGGGAGTTGTCAGAAGATGCTGTTTTACTAAATGACTGTCCTCACTGATCCCACTTTGCGCTGTGGTGCATAGGGGGCTATACGTGCACTATACGTGCACGTTTCTGTCGGAGTGATCAGCTCCATGTTTAAGAGGACGGCTGGCCTGCACATGTGGCCTCGTGCGTTCTCATAAATATGTATTATATCCGCGTTGCCATGCGTCCACGTCTCTGTGTACGCTACCATCAGCATGTGTTCATATTCCGAGCTTTGAAATTTCAGCAAAAAAACTCAAGGCCAGGATAACATGTAGATGCCGCTTGGATGACAGGGAAATATTGGCCTGGCAGTGATACGCCTTTTATGCTGTCAGTTTGACGTTCAATGAGGAAACGGGAATAATAATAACCGTAATCACTTCCAAGACTATTACAAAACAATTACAGACTGACATTTTCATGAATTTAAGAATTAAGTAAAATTTGTATTTCTCTGTTTTTTTGCATAGCCCTAAAATGAGCCCATTAATGTATGTTTATATGAGGAGGGGGGGGGGTACAACACCCAAATGCACCTGTAGAGGTCACCAAATCTTACACACTGCACCTTTAATGTCATTAAACTTGAAAATATGATTGAAGCAGGTTACTTGGGGCTAGATTAAAAGGTAATGGACAGGTGGGAGTCAGCGTGGAAAAGGAGAGTCAGATAAAGAGCAAGGAACAGCAGCAGAAGAGCAAGAGCATTTAGATGGTGAGGCTGTAATGTCTGTAAAATAAAAAGAAAACAACATGTCCCTCTTGTCGTTTTCCTTCTACCTCTTGTGTTCTCAAAATGGCAGCGCTGAACCATAAACCGCTGCTGCACTCACCTCTCACCCAGCCCTGTGTCTAACACTGATCAGGTTGCAACACCTTGACACACATAGTTGCCCTCACCGTTTGGAGGCAGGGGGGGGGGGGGGGGGGGGGGGGGGGGGGGGGGGGGGGGGGGGGGGGGGGGGGGGGGTTGCGGTTATCAACGTCTGCTGCAGCCCCAGCCTCAGTCCCACATGCTCAGTGCGAGGCTGCACAAAAGGTGGCGGAGGAGAAAATGCCATTTGAAATGTGGCGGAGAAAATGGAGAGGCACAAAACCAAGGTTGATGAAAGGCAGTGTGGAATTTAAGAGGGATTGAAAAAGCTGTTACATTTCAAAGACATTTTTTCTGTCCGCTCTCTGCCGTCGTCTGCGTGGCTGAAAGGAGCTTGATGATAGGAAACAGAATTGAATCACGGACTTCCTCTTTTCATGAGACGTCTTTCCGCCGCAAATAATGCTTCTTCAAAACTAATCTCAGATGAAAACACAATGAATTGGACATTTGCCTCCTGGCCTCTTTCTTCTCCCTTCATCTTCACGTACTAATCCAACTTGTGCAAAAAGAACTTTTGCCTTCTCCCTGACGATTGGTGGGTACTTTAAAGAGATTCACCTGTGGCCAAGATCGTGAACGTTTGCTGTTGTGAAGAATTGGACACGGAGGAAGTATTGTGTTTGTCTGCTTTGTTTAAGAGGTGCAGCTAATGCACCTTTTACAGATCATCTATCCAAACTTTATATACTCATGTCTTGGTTCAGTCCCAGTGGTGTGGCTCTGAACATAGAACGTACTCTGCATAACTCAAGTGAAGTCCAGTCATCTCAAATACAAATGCTGCCATTTATCCCTCAAGGGTCAAGGGGTTGAAAAAGGCACTGGACTGAATGTGTCAGTCTGACCTGTCAGCCATAGCATTTCAATACGTTGTACACAAGCAGCAAGTCACTAATGGAAATACACAATACAGCAATAAACAGCTGAACCCTCTGTACACCTGTTTTTCATAAGTATTAATAACATTACCTACATTCAGGTTACTATACAAGATCACTGCAGTTTTATATTAAACTTTTGCCACACTGAACCTTTAAAAATGCCCTCTTATCTGAGTCCATTCATTTGATCCGGATGTTCATGTAAACAAATTCTTGGTTCTTATTTGAAAACAGAGGGTCATCAAGGCTACAGCACATGTTTTGATTTATGGATTCGTTTATAGTTGTAGATTGATCCCACCACTGCAACCTTTGCTGGACTGTACATTATTGAGCTGTGTCCTGCTTTAATCATATTCTTCTACTGTAAACATGTTTACATTATATCATTTGTGGCGCAGTGAGGCAGAGGTGGACCACTTTGTCTCATTAATTGATATGGAAACTTGTTCTGAGCACTTGATGAAGGTGCTTTGCCTCAACCACGGTCATGAAAAGTATGGGTTCAATGGAAATGTTTAGATGTGGAGGACGCATGTATCTTTAGATTCCATTCTGTTCCATTGTTGTCTCTGGAACTGTGTCTGCAATTTAAACTGGAGCCAATCATTACAGCCCCATGCATTTAGCCCCTGTAGCACATACATGCACCCAGCTTCAGTCTCGACTTCATTAAAGATGCAGTACAGGAGACATTTACACCAGTAACTTTTAATGGTTCAACTGGTGTATATCCTGTGTCTGCACAACAGTGTCAATTAAGCTCCATCGGAGTCACAGAAGCTGCATGGGTGGTGCAGAATGGGTCATCCACAGTTACTAGTGTCCACATGCTTTGCTTGCTACTGTTCAGTGGTATGAGCTGCAGCACATGTTCTTAGTATATACGTCTATAGCCTATTTTCTGCATAGTTCCCATAAAACATGCTTACATGTGGACTTTCCCACCGTCATGCATGTCTACATCACTTCCTGTACTTGTTTTATTGTGGCAGTGCTCTTGGGTTTCACTGTTACTGGACTGTAGGTTGTACGGCTTCATACTCTAGTGTCCCTGTATCAATGTAATTGATCCCTGAGGGGAAATTGAGTGTATTTACACCACATACTTTTAAAAAAGGCAATACAGCCATCACACTGCTAGTGGAACCATGTCAGTGGAGGCAGCTACAGCTCTATGTTATACAGTTTGGCTAATGTTACTTCATCATCAGTTACATTTAACCAATGGTTTACATTGCGGTAGAAGTTTTTTTTATTTTTTATTTTTTAATCATTTTTTATTTTTCATAATTTTTATATTTTATATTTATATTAAGATGCTGCTACATTTGCACTATTCACTTTTTTACTTTTTCTTACTTTTTTAGCTTTTTTCCTCTTTTTTGAATACGTTTTACTTCTTACTCTTATCATTAGCATTAGTATATGTTAAATGTATGCACCAATTCACCACAGCAAATTCCTGGTATGTGAAAACAGCTTGGCGAATAAAGAAATTCTGATTCTGATTCTGATTCTGAATACCCAGGTAGTCAACTTTAGATGCTGGTAAATAAGAGCACCAGATAAACACAGTGGATGCTTTCGTCCTCTCCCCCTGCACCATCAGCTCCTCCACTCAGTCTCTTGTGCTAAAAAAGGTGGGTGGTAGCTTTCCACATCAGTGCCAGGCTCTGCGCTGGGGTTTGCTCCGTGCGCCTCCACACTCCACAGGGTGCATGTTTACTCGTTTAGTTTGTCAAGACGCGAGCAGGATAAACTGTCACCCTCTCCTACCAAGTGATGACATCAAGGGACCATGTGGCCCTTGTTTGTCCACATAGATTTGCTCCATCATCGTTATGTCCAGCGCGCACGGGCCAAAAAAACTCCAGCTATGTCAGAACTAAGGAATTGAAAGCCTCACTCGTTTATGTGTCCGTTGTTCCTTTTCCCTCTCCTCTCGTTCAACGAAGCGATGGCGCCACGTCAGTTTAAAGAGCCATGTTAAATATTAATCGTGGATTTCATCGAATCTTTACTCATTTTGCCACAACAAGGCGTATTTCAGCCCGACTCTAGAAAGAGAGAAATGGTAGAGGAAGACAGCGTGAGACGCGCTTGTGTCCTCCGAGCAGCTATTTGACTGTCTGTTTGAAGCTAACTGAGAAACGGGCCCCTCCGGCAACGACAGCTTCACCACACGAGGTGAATGAGGCCGGCGCTCCACTTCCTGCTTCCCAACTCCTTTCTTCTACACCCATTATAGATGTATGATGCATCACAAGCAGACGTGCGCAGATGCACATGCACAAGCAGACCACACTTTTAAAACAGTAATTATATGTCATGAATATTAATGGTGAAGGCTCGGTGACACTTTTTGTGGGGGAGTCATAATTTAAAGAGCCATCAGCATACGCTGGCTTTGAAGGTGGAAGTCGCCACACACACTCCTTGCCTTGCTGTTCTCGTTAGAATATGAAGTGATTCAAAGATAAGCTCTCGGTATTGGTGCTCAGACACATTAATAACAACGAGAGTGTCGTTCTTTGTCCTGCTCCGAGCAGATAAGTCGGCGACAGAACAGCGTGAGCAACTGTGGCAGTCATTCAGTGATGCCTGCGATAATTCTTCACCTCCTCTGTCACCGTTAACAAGCCAGTGAAAAGTGTTGAATCTATAAATATTACATAGTGACTCCAACCACCTCTCTATTTAACTCCAGGCATGATGATGCCTCTTGGCCATGGATATCGCCCAACTCATCGATGTATTAGAGGAAGCGGATGTATGTCTTAGGCTGTTCTCGCTGGCTCATGCATGAAGCATAAAAAGTCACGTCTGCATCTGTACATGTCTCTTGTGACTTGCAGCCCAATTGCTCTGATGCATGTTCATTATCATGTATACAAACATCAGTCAGAGGTATTAAACTACTGAATGCATGAGCTGGAATAGTCGTGGGTGTCTGATCAACCTTTAAAAAAAAGAGTGGATTCAGTACCTTTCACAGTTTGGCCACTGTGTCTTCTGTGCTCTCAATTCTTGTGACTGAAGGAAAAAAATGGTGGTTTCAATAAAATGAAAACAAAGATCTTCTTCCCTAAGGAGATAATGTAATTATATCTCTGTTGAATATTAACAGTGACACAAGCTGTTTATTTCAATGAAGAAATGCCCCACTATGCACACATCAATAGAGCAGACAAACATGTCTGGGGGATCACATCCCTTTACTTTTAGTATTTAAAGGTTCAGTGTTGTAACATGTTTGTGAGATACGGTATAACACAATTTCACCAATACATTTAGGCACCACGTTCAGCCCAAAGTTTTCCCCTTGTTTTTAGTGCTAAAAAGTACATAGACAGTGTTGCATAGGCCCCCAGTGAACAACTTTGAAATTTTAATGCCGCAAAAAAAAAAAATGCTGTAAATGTAATTTTTAAACTTTGCAATGTCATCTCGTGGGCCAGATTGGACCATTTTCACCCATGGACCCTATGTTTGACACTTTTGCCCTAGACTGAGCCCTACACGTTTCAGCAGTGGTAAAGCTCACCACCACGCTTAAGTCACCATGCATTCACCCCTCATGCATGGAATAGAAGGGTGACATAAGGGCAAATGCAACTTAGTCAAATGTCCCCAAGGGGCACTAGTCAGCTGACGCTTTGTATTCACTCCATTGGAACGACTGTAATGTGAACAATGTGTGAAGCCATGCACATGGTGTAAGAGGTTTGACGAACTTGTGGCGGCACCCACAGTGGCTCATGTCCAAAAGGTGACATCGTAAGTACATAAAAAAAGGAAAAATGGCACCACTGAAAAAGGATGAAATTGTGATAAGACCTAAAAAAATCTCTGTGTGCAGAATTAATTCTCATTAAAGTGGAAAATTATATATGTATATGTATATATGACAGCACAGTACTGGAGCAAAGCTGTCACCTCCAAGACTCTGCCACTCTGCGTCACCTTATGATGGTCATATTATTAGAGACAGCTGGCTTCCTCCTCAATTAGGACACAACAGACACAGCACGGGGCGGCATGAAATTCACTGTGACACCATGAGCCACCAGTGCCAACAAAGAGGGGGGAAAAGAAGGCAGTGTTGGGATGCAGAGATTATTAAATACGACGGAAAGGAAGAGTGGGGAGTGTGAAGAAAGATGAAGGATGATGCCTGATTGTGCTTGTCTTATGAGGAGCATCCATCAGGAGTGACAGGAACACAAATACATCACTTTTCTCCCACCTACATCCAATTACATGGCATAGGGCCAGTATTTACATGCCTGCATGCAGAAATGTAAAAATATGCAACCACAAGACTTCGGTTGAGGCATTTTCCAATCTAACATGACTTAAATTCAGCATCATGCCCCTCGAGGAATGTTTAATCTCCAGTGAGGAAGATTTATTGCACTTTGGCGGCGCCTTAATATGTAACACAAGGTGACAGTTTCATGAAATAAGGTAAGAGTCAATGGCGAGCCGAGCAGCAGCAGCAGCTGCGCCGCGCCAGCACACACTAAATTTCAGTTAGACGTAAATTCAGGGACGCAGATTAGAGCCGGCTCCCAACTTCAGGGACGGGGAACTAATAACACTGTTAGCAGCCTCACCTGTTGGGGAGGAAGACGGGGACTATGGGTGAGTCCTGGAGGACACCTGGTCCGGTGCTGCTGTGCCTCTGAAACATGCTGGAGGAGGAGAAAATTAAATGAGCAATTGAGGTGGTGGAGAGAGAGAAAGGTGGATGGGGTGGGGGGAGGGAGAAAGACAGATTAAGAATATGCCCGAGGATGTGAAAAGGAGAAATCGATGTTGAACTAGTCTGAACGCCAAGAAAGTGTCGATAAGCAGCAGGTTGGACGTATGTCTTAGTGAATAAACAGTCTCACCAGGACGACCTGGCAAAGCAGATGAGTAAGTAAAAAAGATGACTTCAGTGAAGTGTCTGGGTGTAATATTTCAGGAAAACAATGGAGAAGAAGTTCAGCAGAAAAAAAAAAAATAGCTATATTTTCCGGGAAACAATCAGGACAAATTGCTTTGGAGTATGTCCATTGGAAAGGGGGACAAAACAACTTCACTGCAGCATCGCAGAAATGCCAATAGTGCTGGGGAGTCCTATAAAGCTGTCAGAAGGCCATCTTGCACTGCCCTATAGCTGAACAGTGTGTTTTTTACATCTCCTATGGAGCCATTACAATGAATTAGGATGTAGTTTAAAATGTAGATTCGGCATTATTTATGTTTATGTGACCCTCTCTCCAAACACACATACGCACCTGCATATCTCTATCCTGGAGCTAAACTCTTGCTCATGATTGGTTCCTTGTCCAACTGGGACCGGTCTGACAGTGCTAACATGATCTAACTCATTACATGTTGATAAACACACGTTACTGAAACTGTCTCTCACAACGAATGGGAAATGGCCTCATTGTGCTCATCTTTTGCTGGTTGTTCTTGCAGAAGTATAATACATTCATGAATTGAGTTGAATGCTGCACTGGAAATGATGTAGAAATCCGCCTTTCAATACGATCTAGAAGATGAAATTACCATGTTCCTCTGGGACTTCCATTGAGAGTAATAAAACACAATAGTGACAGTAAATTGTTAACTTAATCACTTAATATTTAAAAGAAGATATTTTAGAGCAGCAATTTTTACGGTAACATTATGGGGTTGGATCATGAAGGCAAAAGAGCAATTGTTGTCAAGATGTATGTTTTGATTTGAATCTTAAGCAACAGGTATGTGTTATGTCTACATCTGTGTATTATTGATAAAGATAACTTAACCCACCTTTCAACCTAACACATGAAATTGTGATTTGAGCACCTAGAGACATCATTTCCATTAGACTCATCAAACTTACAGTATAATGCTTTTTGTGTTTTATGCTGTGTCAACAACAATGCATTAACCAATGAAGAACAACAGTGAAACGAGTGTGTATGGACCCAAATGCAGCACAAAAAGGCAGGACCACAAAGGAGAGTTCAAATGCTTTACTGAAGATTGATGACTCTCTCGATGGGGAAAGACCTGATGAAACGAGGCGCCGCCCTTTTGGACTTGATCCGGAGAGGCTCCCGGGTTAGGGACACCACCATGCAAGGGGTAGGAATGATGGTGTCAGGAGCAGCGGCAGATTCCTCCTGCCGCTGAAACTGGTGGGAGAGTGTGATGTAGCCCAGGAAGGAGACGGAACAGGAGTGGAAGTCACATTTCTCTGCTTTGACGAATAGTGAATTCTCCAGTAAGCATTGGAGGACGGACTGGATGTGGTGTATATGTTAGGCACGATTTCTAGAAAAGATGAGGATGTTGTCCAGGTACACAAAAGCAGTCTTATTGATGAGATCGCAGAAGACGTCGTTGATGAGGGCTTGGAAGATGTTTCGAGCGTTGGTGAGGCCGAAAGGCATTACTAGGTATCCGTAGTGTCCAGTGGGGGTGTTGAAGGCCGTCTTCCATTCATCCCCCTCTCTGATACAGACCAAGTGGTATGAGTTGCAGAGGTCGAGCTTAGTAAAGATGGTCACCCCTGGGAGTAGCTTGAACGTGGAAGGAATGAGGTGGAGTGGGTACTGGTTCTTGACAGTTATGTTGTACTACCGGGGCCTTAACGACATAAGGCCCCGGTAGTCGAAGCATGGGCGAAGTGTCTTGTCCTTCTTTTCAACAAAGAAAAACCCCACCCCCGCTGGTGGGGATGAGGGGCGAATTATGCCAGCTGCCAGAGAGTCATTAATATATGTTTCCATGGCCTCCGCTCCGGGCCGGAGAGGGAGTATAGACGACCCTTGGGCGGTGTGGTGCCAGGCAACGACTCGATCATAAGGGCGATGAGGCGGTAGTGACATGTCTGTGGACCTGCTGAAAATTTTGTAGAAATGTAATGAATGTCTTCGCAAGTATCAACGATCTGGGTAACAAGGGGTCCTGTAGGCAGACCTGATGACAGGAGTGACTCCAACCCAGAACAGAGCTGGTGTTCCCGATTCCCTCCTCACCGCTGAGCCCTGTCTCTTAGTGGACACTGGCCTGCGAAGAGTCCCGCCCCACCACAGAACATGCAGAGATTTCCTCGGCGGCTGGGTTCGCTCTCTGCTGGGGTCAGTCTTGTGAGGCCCAGTTGCATGGCTTCCAAGTCGGCAGAGGTGTCCGAAGCAAGTGAACCGGAACCGGAAATTGGAGCGGCGCCCGAAGGAGAGACGGGCGCTGGCCATCCGACAGTCTTGTGGCGGTCATAGATCTCCCATTGTCTCTCCCTTCGCCAAGCCTGGATGCGGAGGTCAAGCCGGATTATGACCTCGATTAGTTCATCCAAAAAGTTCGGCAGCAGGAAGGGGATCAGCTCGTCCTTTATGTATTCTGCCAAGCCGTGAAGGTAAGCGTCTTGCAGGGCCGGGGTTCCAGTCGCTAAGTTGGGCTCTGGTGCGGAGGTTAATGGCAAAGTCAGCCACCGCCTGGAAGGGGCTACAAAGCTCTGTATTGCTGTCGTACCTCTTGGGGTTTCCAACTCAGGGTTTGGAGAACATACGGGGTGCTGGTTGCACCGGGGGGGGGGGGGGGGGGGGGGGGGGTCTGGAGTGTGAACTGGAGCTGGAGATGGCTGGTCGGCAAGTAGCTGCTGAAGCTGGGCAGAGATGGCCGTGAAGGCTTTGGCATTAGCTTCAGCAGTGCATTTGGCCTGGGCTGCGGCCTCCTCCATGCTCTGTTCATGGAATACAAGCGGTGCCGCTGGGTCCATGTCTGGCCAGATTGTACTGAAACGGGTGTGTATAGACCCAAATACAGCATAAACAGGAAGGACCACAAAGGAGAGTTCAAATGCTTTACTGAAGGTCTTGGCAGCAAACAGGAAGCAGAATCGGAACAAGCAGGACTCGAAATCAGTAAACGGGAGGCAGGTCAGATTACCACGGACAAGCGAGACAGGAAATCCAGGAAAAGGCAGAGTCAAAATGGGAGAGCAGGCACGAGAACGCTGGAGAGTAAGTTGTGACATATTACAATCTGGCAGTGAGTGTGTGGGTGACAGGAGGCTAAGTAGTGCAGGGCTGATTGAGTGAGATGATGTGCAGCTGCGGGAACAGACGAGTAGGGTGTGGCTGGCTGGGAGAGTGAGGGAGGAACAGGATGGGAGGGGTAAGAGTGACAGGCAGGGATTGTGACAAACAGCAACTATAGAAGATGCTGTTCTCGAGCTGTATCAACAGATTATGGTACAAGTAATAAGTTTGCATTTTGATGGGCACTGTATTGTCATTGTTAATCATGAACTCACATTTGCATGATAAAGAGTTTTGCCAACTGCAGCAAATGCTGAATTTATCACGATTTCAAAAGCACCACAGTTGTATTAATACTGATAATAATGATAATTCTGGTTTAGCGTTTGCATTTTGGCCATCTTTGCGATGCCAGGCGCTCATTCTTAGCACCATCCCTGCATATCTTTGGAAATGCCAGGTCGTGGGCGGGGGATGGATCCAAAACGGAGCGGAGTGAGAGATCTGAAAGCCAACAACCTCAACACTTGGCAACTAATCTTTGAGTCATTAGTGATGTTTAACAGCTCAACATCAACTCCCCTCAGGCTTTATGGCCACTCCAAGCTGATTTGTTATGTTACTTTCACGCATTCGCCTATTTTTTCACCTAATATTTTATATTGAGCTCAGAATAGTTCTGGGGATTGAAGGGTTAATGTTCCTTAAGGCAAAGGCAGAAAGCTAATATCCTGATTATGAACAAACACATTGATTGAACCCATAACCAATTCCATGGCTCTCATGCCCCCCACAATCCACTGAAAACCGATCCATGGAGATCCCCTCTCTTGGAGACTATTAGCTTTCTTTCCACGCTGGCTCAATCTCCGCCCCCATGAAAACGGCCACCAGAGGGACCGTTATTCTATATTTTTTAGGAGGGGGCTTCTGATGCGTTTTTCCTGTCAAGCACCTATCTCTTCATGCATGATCTTATTTTGTTGCCTAGTTATCAGATTTCTCAGCCTCTTTTCTCTAAAGATCACCTCGACCAAATTAGTTCATCATATACAGCAGAATCCATAACATCGGTGATCAGATGGAGACGTATGCACACATGTACCTCCGGCCCGACTCGCTCAATTATGGCATCGATGCACAAAGAAGTACTTGCAGTGATTGAAAAGGAAAGTGATGTCATTCTTTCGGATAAAGTCTGTATTCTTCAATTCATGCACAAACACACATGCATGCAGGCTCAAAGACAGAAAAAGGGCACCTGACGGAGTATAACAACAGAATAGGCGTAGCCTAGCAACAGCATAGCAACAGGCTTATTAGCCGGATGAGGAGCGGGGAGTGTGAGAGGGGGAAAAGAAAAAAAAAAACACAAAACTTTGTGCTCCTCACGCCCTCCAAACCCCTCCCCTCTCTCTCCCTCACATCCTTCAAACAGCCCTTGTTTCTGACAATCTCACGATTGCAGCCGCCCATCGATCAGGCGGCTAAACCAAAACCATTTGACCGCTAACTTCTTTTTCTTTTGCCAAAAGGGGGAGCCTTCTTAATTGTCAATTTGTTGGGGTTTTTCTTTTTCAGTCTAAAAAGGCGGATGTGATCCTGTGGATATGAGGACTGAGGCGCTGGAGCTTAGAATCAATGGCTGATGAATTGTCATGCCGTCTGAGAGGATATGTAAGACCTGGGTTGTACTTGAGTCAGCGTTTGTATATGTTTTTTTTTTGTTTGTTTGTTTTGTTTTGTTTTGTTTTACAACTGAGTGGTAGTGGTAGATTCTTTAGGTCAGGTGTTTTTCCCATTTGTGTAAAACAGTAATGGTAGTAATGGTGTGTGTGTGTGTGTGTGTGTGTGTGTGTGTGTGTGTGTGTGTGTGTGTGTGTGTTGTGTGGTGTGGGGGGGGGGGGGGAGTGGTTCATATGTGAGTGCACATGTATACGAGTGTGTGTATGTGTGCGCATGTTCGTGGGTGTACATGTGTTATTTGTGCGTATTTCTGTGTGTGCATGTGTTGTCTGTGTGTGTGTATCTGTGCATGTGTGTGTCCATATAGTATGTGCATATGCATGTGTGCACGTTTGTGGGTTAGGGTTAGGAGTTTGCAGGTGTACATATCTGTATATGTGCATATATGTGTGCGAGTCCTGTATTTGTGTATGTGACCATGGATATGCATTTGTGTGTATGTGTGCATCCGTAGGTGTGTATGTGTGCGCGCACACACGCGCACGTATCTTTGTGCATCTGGGCGTGTCAGAGCAAGAGAATAAACAAAGACAGGCTGATTTAAAAATGTGTCGGTGTCAGAAATAGTTCATCACAACTTTTTCCTCTCACTATAAACATGTATCTCTGCATCAGCTGTTTTGTTGCCAGAAATAAATCTTTTAAACTTCTCCCCATCAAGTCACTTATTTAACTCTCTCTCTCTCTCTCTCTCTCTCTCTCTCTCTCCCCTTCCCCCCCCCCCCCCCCCTCTCCCTCCGCGCCCTCTCTCTCTCTCTCTCTCTCTCTCTCTCTCTCACCTTCCACCCCCTCCCCCACCTCTCAGGCTTGCCGTCCATGCATCTCATTTCTCAGCTGACACACATGGACCCTCATATCGCTGCTCTCACCCGCGGGGGCAATGAGCATCACGGCTTCAGTAATTATCCTGTTGGAATTGGAGTTGCCGGGGCCAAAGGGGGCTGGATCTCGGAGCGTGGCGGGTCCTCGCTGTCACCGTCACTGCTGCACATGGTGAGAGGACGTGCCACCCAAATTCAAATACATGTGGGTCACAGAGAAACAGACAGAGTGGAGAGGAAAACATTCATCTGAGTCATTCCCAAACTCCCCATTTAGCTTAAGGACCCAGCGTCTAAACTAAGGCTAGTTTTTAGGACTTCCTCATATTTGTTATCCAATTATGTTTTTACAGAGAACACACTTGGGGATAACCTGCCAAAGCTCGTCCCTAATTTGCACGTAACCTCCATGGGCACAGGACAACCAGGGAAACCAGAGCAGACTTTCGAAATACTCTGTTCTAAAACTACAATCTGCTAAGTGAACTTCATTCAGTGTCCACCTGTTTTCTTCTACTTGAAGGAAACTCACATTGGAGGCTCTGCCGGGCCAGTAATTGATCCCAAAAGGAAAACTTCAATGGAATATATCAACCCTCAAGCTGCAGGCGGGATAAGAGGTTAGCATCACTTTTTGTCTGTGTGCTCAACATTTACAGAGGGTCAGTCGTCAATTAGTTTGGCCTAAAGAGAAGAAAGAGAAGGAAACGGCTTCTCTGGACCAAAGTACAAGATAAAGCAAAATTCCTCTGTAGTGAAAAAAAAATGTATATAGGCACGTAAAAAAAGAAAAAAGAAAACACAGGAAGAGTCTTAATAATCAAGGCAAGCACATATGAATGAAATTGAAATTGATAATATGAAGCTCGTGCTGCTTCAGGTTCAGACCAAACTGGGATTAGTATTGGGATAGTATTTTATTAATCCATTTAAAAAGAAAATGAGTCACATCAAGGTTAGAAATCAATAGAGTAATATATATTTTCAGAAGTTATAGTTTGCTACTATTGCTAAATTTTATCAGTAGTTTCAACCATGAAATATGATTTGGATTTGTTTCCTTTTCCTGTTTTTCTGTCTGGACCAGAGGCTTTTGCTGCCATCTTGTTTTCACTGAAATGTATATAATTCTGTAATGTGACCACTAGATGGTGTGGGCAGTGTCCCTGAATGTGGCCAATGGGTCAAAGTTGAAAAAAGTATCATGGTGCAGAAAGGGAAACATGTAATGCCCGTACATGAGGATGCCGAGTCTCAGGAGGTTCTCTGCTGATAATTGTGTTTTTCTCCAAGTCTCTTTGAATAGTTTGAAATTCATCGTGTTCGCTGGTACATTCTGCAAATGATTCAAAGTAGATGCAGCAGCACAACTCAACATCCTCCCTCCAATTCCAGCGCAGAGTTAAGGGACAGTCAGTGGGAACAGATCCTGAGAGTGATCAAACCAGTACCTTCATAAAGTTTTCTAGTAGTTGTAGAAGCAACATAGAGGGGATTGGTAGCAGCTTTGTAAATGAGTGCAAGGCAACAACGACCTTCCAGCCAGAGCATCAGAGAGCGACAGTGGGTAAAAGCTTGTCTGTGATTCGCCAAGTCCAGAGGGTGGATATAATATGTCCGTAATTTGGCTCAAACATAAAAAATGGCAGGGATGAGTCTCACATTTGGGAAGTAGCAGCCAATGTAAACCTATCTAAATCGTTTATTTTACGATAAATTAATAGTAAACCACCCCAAAATAGACTTAGCGAGTCATCGCACAATTAAGGGAGATTGACGATTTGTAATAAAATGAAGTGACCAGTGATTATGACCCACCTGTCATTTGAGGACAAAGAGATGACTGGGGTGATTTAAACACATTTTTGCACTTTGACAAATGCCGAGCTTGCAATTTTTTGAAGTGGCCTCTCAATATGAAGAACTTCTCTCTGCAATGATTGAACTCTGTTTCTACAAACACTTCAGCTGAGGGACAAGAGGCTTTGAGTCTATAATTACACATCAGTATCTCAACAGCAACATAAGTAGGAAGTTGAATTATTTAAAGGCCCCAGTCATTTTAATTTCAACTGGCCAAAACACTGCATAGACGCTACATCCATGAACTTAAGCATACAGTAAACATATATAAAGCAACCAGACAATACCTCCTTTATAAATGATCCACTATGTTGAATGATTATATGTCCAAAGAATGCAGAAGTTCAATTGGAACCTTTAATCTCATTAATTTAAAGTGATTTCCCTTCTGCCTCTTTTCATTAGGCTGCTAGTGTAACCCCACACAGTGGCCAGACTGAGATATGTATTCTTACGTCATTCAGTCTCCTGGTATATTTGACTTATAAATACTTAATTTTTCTTTCCTGCTCTGCAAACAGTACAGAAAACTATAGCAACAATGCTGTCATGACTTCCTGCTATGCCACTGATATTCACTGTGTTTGCATAGAGGGAGTGCAGCCCTGGTGTTGAAGTTTATGATGTAAGTGTATGATGCAACACATGCAGTATGTGATAGCTGATGATGCCACAAAAGTGTGGAAGTCTAACCTGAAGCAGCCAGCTGCATTGGGGGACTGAGAGCTGCATTCAACGTTTAATGGGGCGAGCTTCTGATTGGCTGACTCAGACATTTGACTAAGTGGTAATGCATGATCGTATACTACTGTTGTCATTCGGCTTGGATAGATCTGAACCCTGGAGAACCTTTGAAAATCAGAAAGCATTGGAAACAGCTCATCAGACTCATTGCTGCATAGCAACATGATGACAGTGTGTATACAGGTAGAAGTGTGTTGGTTGTATATGTTTACCTCTTGGTTGGGATGGTAATGAGGTCCGACTGGGTTGCGGTTGAAACGGTCAGAGCAGTGAGGATTGAGCTGGTGGTTGTTCTGAGGCGGAGGATATCTGGCTGCGAAATAGCAAATGAATACACTAGGTTAAAGGTACAATGAGAAATAGAGCTTACCAATGTGGTTTCAGAAATGTTTGATCATCAGTCGTGATGTCATGCCCATCCAAAGTATACTCCATAGCTTTGGGATTGTTCAACAATGCTATGTGTTTCTGTAAAAAACATCAATGATTTAAAGAAAATACTACTCACTCATGTCCACAATTCCTAGGTGTAATCACAAGACAAAGCATCTGATTGGTTGAACTTGTTGACACCATACTTCTACCATATTATGGCTGGATTGTTCACCATATCATATAATCCACAATTTCTTTTCTAGCAGGAGACGTGCATTGAATGTTATTGAAATGCAGACTTTTGCATTAGTTTATGGGATATGTCGTTGACCTCACTCAGGAGGTGTAAAACCCTAATTTAAGAGGTGCTACAAGTGGGTAATGGTCATAACTAACCAAAAAATTAAAAACAAGATATTGGATACAAGCAGCTAAAATGGGTTGATGGCTAGTGTTTCCCTTAGAGACCAGAGAGGCTCAGGAATCCGTGAGAGGCTCGGGAGTAGAGCCGTTGCTCCTTTGTGCTGACAGGAGTCAGTTGAGCATCTGGTCATGATGTCTCCAGGGCGCCTTCCTAAGGAGGTGTTCCTGGCATGTCCAGCTGGGGTGATTCCACGGGGCAGACCGAGGACCAGGTGGAGAGATTATGTATCTGCACCGACTTGGAAACACCCCATGGCCCCCCAGGCAAAGTTGGTGGAGGTAGCATGGCAAAGGGATGTTTGGCGCCTTCTAGTGGAGCCGCTACTCCCGCGACCTGACCTCAGATAAGCAGTTGATGATGGATGTATTCATGGATGCATATATGTGGGTGCTCACAGTTGTGTAAACTAATAAACAAGCATTATATTTGCTTGTGATGGTGGCCATGTTTTTTACAGTAGCATCAGTGATTGCAGAAGGCTCCCATAGCTTCTCCCACATGCTTGTAAAAGGAAAGAATGAGGCAAGGGGGTGAAAAACAACTTTTACTTTTAAGATTTACTGCAGATTAATTTTGAGGATATCTAACTTTGGTAATACCCCTTTACATATTCAGAACACTTTGCAGCATTGATAGCTTTTCAGGGGATTTACATGATTTCAGTGAGCGTGTTTAGCGCTGTTTGTTTTCCATGTGCAGCTGCAAATGTTATCCCCGTGTTCCATACGCCTCTCCAACTTCCAAACATCTTGTTACTTTGCACGGCAACACATTTGACCTTGCATGCCACGATTCTGAGCAAGCTGTCACCACAAACATCGAAATTTCCATTTAGAGAACAGGCAAATCAGTACAGGTGACAGTTTCTTTCACACATGCACATTTGAAAGTGGAAAACAGGATTTGACGGATTGACTGTACAGTTACACTCTGCGAGACATCTGTCAAACCAAATTTGTGGAGTGAAAGTTCTGACAGTAAATTTTGAAGTCACAAGTTATGAAAAGAGAGGGATTTGTCACGAAGTGACACTAAATGTATACAAATATATGTCGGATTTCTGGTTTAAACCTGCTTTGATAACTTTTCAGTGTGGTTTAAATTATTTTTTTTATATTGTTTAAAAATTGGATCCAGTGCAGTGTGTAAGATTTGGGGAAATCTTGAGGTGAAGTTGCATATTGTATCCATCACCTCACCCTCACTCTTCTGAGCATGCAGGAGAACAGTTGTCATTAAAACTAATAAAATTAATATGTTTAGTACGTCCACTTTTACTACTGTAAAAACATGGTGGACCCCACTCCATACGACATTAATATGCTCATTTTAGGGTAATGTAAAAAAGATAAAACATTTACGTCATTATAAATCCATGAAAATGTCAGTAAATGTTTTGTAATACTTTTAGAAGTGACAAAATTGACCAGCATCTTACACACTGCACTTTTAATAAAAGGCACATTAACTGATGTGAAAGACACTGAGACAGACCACCAGTCATCTCAAGTGCAGCCCTGTTTACATCTGGTAAACATCCCGAAAATAGAAATCACAATTCCTGTGACAGTGACATATTTATTCTTAAAAATACTACACACGCAACCTTTAAAAGCGCAGTGCATAAAGGACAAGGGGACGTGCTGCCAACTTCAGCTTCGAGGGAGCACTGTAGAATAAATATGCTCGACCCAGCAATGATCACGATTATGCAGCCCCATAGTGAAACGTGATGCCCACTCTCCTGCACAAACACTTGAAATGGATAAAGATGCCAAAGGTGTAAACTTACCTCTGGCTCCGTTGTAGGGTTGTGTCTGCTGAAAGCTATGAGGTCTGGCTCTCTCCTGTGGGGCAGCTGCTTGCTTCATGCCTGCTTTGGCAACGCTCGCCCAGTTCCTGGCATTTCCACCTCCGCCATCTGTACCTGCAAGAGCACAGCGAGAGGCAGAGAGCGGGAAGGGGGAGGGGGAGGGGGATGGGGAGGATCAGTGCTGTACCCAGTTCACGTATGCGCTTGTCTTGTCTAGGTGGTGTTGCGTTGAGTGCAATGCAAAGCTTGAGCTTCAGTTGAAATGTGCTCCTCTTTCTGTGGCGTGTAGTATTTGCAGTAGTGCTCGCCCCCTTCAGGGGTTCAGTGAAGTGCCATTGAATCAACAGCGCTGTGTTATCAGAGGGTAAATTCTGTCATATCAGCGCTGACTGCAAAGTGCTGGATGGCTGCCAGCAGTATGTATCACATATGCACATGCATGAGCAGAGCAGCTTTCAGTGACTGTCATCCACCTTATTGAAGCAGACTACACAGATTCAGATAGACGGAGTGTTGTGGCAGAGATGTGACCACTGCAAGTAGGAGGCACATTATAAGTCACCAAAATTAACACTGAGCACTCAAGCTGTTGTTGACTTATTTCATATATCTGTGTCCACTGCATCAGCAGCCAGTGTGGAATGCTCACCATGTAATTCACTTTGCCACTGTGCAATAATCCCATCGTTACCAAAACACTGTCCCACTGAGTCCTCAAATCCAGGAAGTGCTTGTCTCCAATGCCGGTGCCGAGTCACCATGTTTCAACACCTAGAACAAGCCGTGCAATGTTTGCATGTGTGCGCATGTGGGTTGAGAGGGCTCGGCACCTTGTCAAGGACTTAGATTTGGCAAAATGCACCCCCCCCACACACACACACACACTGAGAAATAGGGTTCATTTTGATGCTAGCTCTTTTGTTTGTCGCCGACGTTAACATCAGGAAGTGCGTCTCAAGTTCAGAAGATGAATGAAGTAGCAGAGCTCTGCAAAAGAGCCTCATTAAAAGGAATGAAAAAAGAAAGGAACTTTGTAAACTGGATAGTTTGTAGTCAGCAAGAGTCAGCGCTTCAGTCTGGGGTAGGTGCTGCAGCTGCCTCTCACTGCTTTAATTAAACAAGTGTGATGATGTCACTATAGTGCCCAAGGCATTTTCACAAGGGGATGCTTGCACAAGTTCATATAGAGCTACATATAGCTCTATGTATACACTTCACAATACAACCAACTTAAACCAAGTACAAGGTTTTTTTACACTTTGCAAAATCCTCCCACTGGCCGGATTTGACCCTCTGTTGGGCTGGCACCGGCCCGCTGGCTGTATATGTTTGATACTCTTTCTCTAGACACTATTAGCGGAACAGTTATGGACTAAAACTTGCAGGGTGATGCAATTTCCATTATTATACTTAAGAGCCTGGGGAGGAAGAAATGTGTCTCCCTAGTATCTGAGTTAATTTAAGACACTGTGTAGGATTTGTTGACATCTAGTGGTGTAGCTATAACATGTAATTGAATACTCCTCATCTTACCCAGCATGTTGGAGAACCTACGCCGGCCTTCAATTATCATTAAAATAGAAAAAAAAAACATAAAAAAAATTTGTGCTTGGCTTCCGCAGAAAGGACTCAATTTTACGTGACATTTCTGCCAATAGAAATAAAATCACTCAAATTTCACATAGTGCATCTTTAAGAAAGACTTAAAGCTCCGTCACTCATTATCAGATAATACACATTAGCTAATTGAAGGCAGTGCAAGTGAATAGCAAAGTGACTTACTACCTGTAGTGGCTTGCTGACCGTCGTTCCTCAGTTCCACCCAGTTGTTGGCAGGGGAGTTGTGTTGAACACTCAGCATTGTCCTCCTTCCTCTCATGGCGGCAGTGACCTCATCAGATAAACTCGCCATCCACCTCTGATACGGAGCCCCGCTCACTTGGCCATGGTTTGGAGGGTGAGCGAATCCCCCTCTCCCCATCTCCATTTTTTTCTTGGTAGCCCAACCGACATATTTACTCAAGGTTAAATACTTGGTTGTGGGGACGAGGGGTGGGAAGTCGGTCAGTAGGTCATATGCTCCTCGCTCTGATGGATCTGGAGTCTTCTCAGGGGAGGACGTGCCATTTTCCAGTGTGGCAGCGAGGCTGGCACGAAGACTGGAGTCAACGCTCGTTTGTTTGGGTGTCTCCTGTCATGATATTTAAATGATAAACAAAAATGCAAGAATCATTTGATTAACTTCTTTTGAACTGGCAAAATGTTCTCATAGTTTAAGCAGGTAAATTGACAACCTGGTCACAGTTTGAAGGATGGATCAATCCACTTTGCCCGGTCTCAGCTCTTGTCTCGTGATCCCCTCCGACAGACTGACCCAAAGCCAAAGGCTGGTCTTGGAGATTTAGAGAGTGAGGGTGAGTCAGTCGGACATCAGGTGCCATCGTGTCTCCTCCTAACAGAGCGATGTGGTTCTCAGGAAAGTTGAGTGAACCACGCCTGTGTTCAAATATCACCTGTAACGGCGTATAACAAAGAACCATCAGTATTGAATTGACAAAATGAAATGTATCTCATGCATTGAAAACCAGCCACTACATTAACAACCTTTGCATATTTTTGAGGGTGAATGAATCCACTTTGCTCCATTTCAGCTTTTATCCTAAGACTCCCCCTAAACGATGTGTCCAATGCTAAAGGCTGGTTTAGGGGATTTAGAGCCGGGTCCATTCCCAAAGTGACATTTGGTTTGAGTGGAATTTGCCTTCGTTCGTATATATCCTGCTGAGATACACACAATATCAGTACTGAATTACCTGAAATAAACATTTTCATGTACTTGTGATTGTGATTGTTTCAAAACCAACAAGTAAATGAACGACCTTGCAATGCATTAGAGGATGATTAGGTCCACCTTGCCCCATCTGGACATCCATCTTTGGATTCCCTCCGACAGATTCACCCAGTGCTAAAGGTTGGTTTTGTGGGTGTGGCACCTGTCGGACCTCAGCTTCCTGCTGCAAGTAGGTTGCTGTGTCTCTTCCTAAAGTCACATTGGATTTGAATCTCTCCTGGTAAAGAAAAACAAAACGAGAAAAATCGAACAAAGTCAGTTCTAAATCAACTAAATGAGTTTCCTTAGTAATCCAGGAGGTAATTTGACAACCTTTAAGTAGTTTCGAGGATGAATAAGCTCATTCTGTCCCATTTGAACTCTTATCTTTGGATTCCCTCCAACAGATTCACCTAATGCTAAAGTCTGGTTTTGTAGATATAGAGCAGGGGAGCTGGTCAGTCGGACATCGGCTTCCTGCTGCACCGGAGCCTTCACAGGGGCGATCGTTTCTCCTCCCAACATGGCAGCTCGGCTATCGCAAAGGAGCTGGTGATATTTATTCTGGTATAAAAGAACAGGAAGAAATAGGTTAAAAATTGTATGTTGTACATTAAAAAAAAAACAAAAAAAACAGCAGATACGTTAACAACCTTGCAATGGTTTGACAGAAGTCCACTTGGCCCCATTTCAGCTTTTGTCTTGGGATTCCCCCTGACAGATTCACCCAGTGCTAAGGGCTTGTTAAGGTGGTTGAGAGCCAGGGAGTCGGCCAGCTGTTCATCAGCTTGATTCTGCATCGGAGCTGCTGTCTGACCCTGCTCAGGGGTGCCTGTCCCTCTGGCCAGTGTGGCAGTTGGGTGGTTGTGAGGGCTGATGATGACATTCCTCTGTTTATATTTATCCTAATGCAAAAACAGGAGAACACAAGAAAACATAAGATGTTTTGAAAAGTCTCAATGAAACTTTTCTCGGACTTGAATTGACAACCTGGCCATGCTTTAGAGGATGTCCACTTTTCCCAGTGTCGACATAGCTCTTGAGATTCTCGTGCATGAGTTTACACAATGATAAATGCCTATTTGCAGGGTTTGGAGCTCGGGGGTTGGACAGTTGGTCATCAGCTTCCTGTGGTGGTGGTGGTGGTGGTGGAGCTGTCGGAGCCATCGCATTGGCACTTGTGCCTCTGACTGAAGTGGCAGTGGTCCTATCATATGGGTTGTAGGGTTGTCTGTGTCTACCTCTCACTTGTTCCTTCTGAAGTGACAACAACTATGAAAATGACATGATTAAGATATTAGAATAAATAGAACTGATATAGATGATGAAAAATCAATTGAAGCAAGTGTCATCACCGCGGCCACCAAGTTCCTCCTCCACTCCCCTGCCTCCTCCTCATTGACCTTCATTGGCGGGTCATTCACAGAGCATGGTAGCCCGGGAGGCTTGGCAACATGGGGACCTGTGCGGCCTAACAGAGACGGCCAGTTGTGGGTGAACTCTGTGCGGTATCTTAGACCCAGATCTTCAATCTCCTTCTGCCATTCCTCAGCCCTAGACAGGGAGAGAGGGGTGGGCATGTGGCTATGGGGCACACACACACACACACACACACACACACACACACACACAACACAAATACATACATCATGTAATACAACAACAAAAAGATTAAGTGTTAAAATGTAACTTCATGAGTAAGACTTTGTTTTGTGTGGGTCATGCTGAGCACAAACTGTTTAAAAAAGCATCATGTCCTATCATGTGATTAACATGTGGTATCAGTACAAGAACTTATTTTACACGTATGGGCAAAACAGGTTGGATTACCATAAAATTAGCTGAAGAATTGTGGTATTGGTCATTTTGGGTTGTAATTTTTTCGTTTGGCTGTTTAATGTATGGTGCCATGCTTGATTGGGGAGCAGAGAAAGCATTACGTGTATCAACGTTTGTATTCATTTTGCACAGAGTATGTTTAACACATCCTAGTCAAGGGAGTTTTACAGAAATTGGTTACTAGTGCAAATCTGGATCTTGTGACTTTAAAGCTGCAGCATGTAGGATTTGGAGACATCTAGAGGTGACTGCACATTGCATCTTGGTAACCCCTCACCTCAACCTTCTCCTCCAAGTACGTAGGAAAACCTATGGCAGCCTTTGGTTATAAATATGGTGGGGCAACATGGCCGCCTCCTTAGAGCAGACCATTCATAATGACAGTATTTAGGGCGTGTTGCAGGGTAATTACATCAGGGACTGGAACTATGAGGTGATTATACTCTCATAAAATCACTTATGTAGTTTCATATGAGGGCTGTTGAAGGTATGCAGTATTTCAATACATAATACTATCCTTTGTTAAGAGTTCTCTAGTCTTTCTAAACTCCTAGTTTAACTAATAGGTCTGTTCGATAAAAATACATGACCTCCAAATTTAGCAGGTGTTACACAAGTCTTCTGGTCCACGTTTCGCTAAAACCAGATGAATCAGTGGGTCCATGGCTCGCCGCCCTGTACGTGTGGTGCAGCACCCACGTCAAACCATGACTTTTTAATGAGGCTATTCTTTAGTCACCAGCCTGTCGACCATCGAGCAGCCAGGCGGAACGTGCCGTCCGGTGAGGCCCAGGACACTTATGATAACGGAGATGTCATGGAGGCTTCGTGTGGCAGCCGAGCAGATGGTGTACATTAACATTAGTGGGTCAATGACTACACAGCAGCCCACCTGATCTGCACGGCAATGATGGCAGCCATTTTCTCATTCATCCTCTCACAAAGTCATCCAGTCACTCTGGATTAGACTTAAGCAGTGGGTAATAACGATCCCTACTCGTGTAGACAACTGAGGTCCGCAGTATAGGATTACCCCATTGAAGTTTAAAGGTACTGTATGCCACATTATATAAGTTGTTATTTGTAAGTACAGTTGCCGAAGTTGGTCCCTCCTCCTGTGCCCAACAACACAAGGACTTGTTGAGTATTCTACATGCACAGGAAACTACACCACAGTAGGAACATGTTGCTGTAGCTGATACTTAGGTATGCCTATTACATTTTTTGATGACCTAAGACCACTGTAGGTTAATTGGTAAAAGGGAAGGATGAGGTGAGCGTTTTTTTTTCAGTTTGGACTAAGCAGCAATGTCCTGGGTTGACAAATTAGGCCAATATGGAAGTGGAAATACTTGCAGTTCACAGGTTGGCCAAGTGAGGGTGCCCCCACAGACTCCCATGTTAAAATGACCGACTTTAGAGGTGAATTAGCCCAATACAAACTATGGTTTTGGTCTTAATTAGCCAATGTTTTTTTTTCCTCTTTGCTTATTTATATTCTATATCGAGGTTTAGATGTGTGCCTAATTGAGGGCATGGCCTCTTGAGTGACAACCACACATTCTATGGATGCCGATTGTTTGATGTTCAAATGGTGACTCGAACGTAAATGGGACTCACCAGTGTAAATTGTACTGAGTTCACATTACAAGCATTTCCATAGACCTAAGACACTCACTTACACCTGAGGGTGAGTAATCTAAGACAATGTGGTTGATATGACAGAGGACCTCCAGTTCAGTGTTTCTTTGTGTTGAAATGTGAAATGGGGGCTATAGATCATTGCCTGACACTGTCAATGTGTAGGACTTGGTCTTACCAGTGACTCAGCTTGCCACCTGTTGGTATAGTCTCTGTGATCCAAGGTGTCCCCAGCTGACTTTGGCCCTCTAGAACTTTATTGGCCTGCTCCATCCGACTCCAGATACCTTTGCAGACACGATCGAAGTTGTCGCATGGTGCATGTGGATGGATCCAGATGGAGCGTGGGAAGGGTGTGAATGCATCCAAGAACTTTTTGGGTTTTCTCAGCTTGTGGCAAAACCTCCTCATGGTGAGGTCAGGGTCCATGGAAACCCACTGGTCACAGTGGACGACCATGTGGCAACGATTCTGGTCAACCAGTTCTAAGAAGGGACTTCATTTGTTCTATGTGTAGCTGCAGAACACAGATGCTGAATTTCGGGTTTATTACATTATTTATCTTGAATATCTTGTTTGGGGTATGTCCATCTGATTCCCAGCTGACCACTATCACAGTTTACTCAAGTTCAGGTGTCTTTGATCTAAAGCACTGTGCCTGTGATGTGAATTATGGAAGATAAACACCTTTGAATCAATTAGGTGGGAAAGGGAACCTCATGGAGTTTTTCTGAAGCTGTCCGTGATTTGTCTGTTGTGTTTTTGATTTGGCTTTGTTATGTTTTTGCTGGTTTTGCATGGGACATACACTTTGATCTGCATCCACAAGCACTCTCATGTTACCACTGAATTGGTCACATCCACGTAGACAGTCTCCACCTCAAGAAATTGTTTATTTTTAACACCCAAAGTATTTTGGATTTCAGGCTACCATGGCAACCAGTTGAAATTCCAGAACAATTATTCCACCATGGCAATGCCTTGAGCTCTATCTTTACTGGTGTTATAGTTTACTTATACTACAAATTGATAGAGGTGTCATCATCATGACTACATTGCATGCATGTTGGACTGGAACATTCACACAAATGTAAATAAAAAGGAACAAATCCTGGACTTTGTAGAACAGCTCATTCTGTCCCATGGTGCATGGTGGGTTCATACATTCCTGCAAAGGGAGGATTCTGAACGGCCCAGCCATGGAAAACTTTCATGTCATTCTATGTGAACACAATTTATGATCTCTATTATTTACTGTGTGTCAGGGGTCGAGGGTAGGGGGTCGGTGGGGAGTGCAGATTTCCATTATCCCCACTGTTTCCAGGGTGCATTGCAGGAAAACTAATTATACCGGCCGTATGCAGAAGTGGATATGACATTCAGATTTACTGGCGCAGGGTTCCAGCCTGTTAAGCATCAATTTCACGTGTTGTGAGCAGGAAGTGGACGTCTGTGTTAAACTGCTGGGCAGCTCCATGATTGGCCCTAATGGATGGACACAATGGCCTGAAACTTATCACAACAAACAACTGAAATTTATTAAATCCATATTTAGCCATCCATTATTATTATTGTTATTGTTATTATTATTATTGTTATTATTATTATTATTATTATTATTATTATTATTATTATTATTATTATTATTCGTTGTTGTAATAGTAGTAGTATTGTTGTTGTTATTGCTGCTGTTAGTAGAAGAGCATTAGTATCATTATTGCTGCCTTCAGCTATTTAGTGTATTGATCATTATGGTTATCTTTGTTGGTAGTATTTATGCTTTGTGTTGTTCTTGTGTTTATTACAATATTAATAATGATAATGATAATGATGATGGTGATGATTATGATGATGATAATACCTATTATTATTATTATTATTATTATTATTATTATTTTATTATTATTATTATTATTCGTAGTAGTAGAAGTAGTAGTAGTGCCATCATCATCATCATCACCATCTTTATAATCATTGCTATTGGTGTTATCATTAGTAGAGCTATTTTCATTATCATCATCATAATCATCATCATTATCATGATCATGATCATTCTATAGCATTATTATTATCAGTATTATTGTTCTAAATGACAAATGGACGGCGTGCAAAGCGTGGGGTGTCATTCAATGACCTTTTGCCTAAGTTAAACATTCACCACTGAAGTTGTTTGGAAAATATCGGCATATGATATGACTTGGTGAAGGAGAGAGGCAGAGTGGGGGGCGCTAGAGTGAGTGAGTGGGTGAGAGAGAGAGAGAGAGAGAGAGAGAGAGAGAGAGAGAGAGAGAGAGAGAGAGAGAGAGAGAGAGAGAGAGGAGAGAGAGCGAGAGAGAGAGACGCGCAAAGAGAGAGAGGGAGCGAGGCTGCAGTCTGAATCTTGGCGTCGCACAGACCCGAGACGACGCGGTGGCGAGGCGCTGCTTCACCGGCAGGAATACACAGCACGCAGCAGCAGCAGCAGCAGCAGCAGCACTGTAGCGCATCTTGTCTCTCTCTGTCACTCACCGCATCTCCCCACGTCACTGGAGAACTTCTCAACCACGGCGATTTTTCTCTCATTTACCTCGGATCAAGGATACCGTCCCCTCCATACCCCGCTCCTCCTCCTGCTGGCTCTGCCTCTCTCCTCCATTCCTCCTTCCGAGCACCATCCCAATTGGAACGTGGATTAATGCTGCTCTTATCCAGCGGAGCTATAAGGACATAGGAGGGAAGGAAGGAAGGAAGGACGGAAGGGAGCGAGGATCTCCTGGTTGGGCTTTTTCTCTGGTGGTATCACATCATATGGTGGAGCAGGACGAGGGATTTGCGTGGAATTTTTTGGCGTGATTTTACGCACGTGAGGTCGCCCAGTGACCACTTGCCTTCCCTCCTCTCTCTCTCTTTCTCTGTCTGTCTCTCTCTCACACACTCCCTCTCTCTCCCCCTCTCTCTCCCTCTCTCCTTTAGGTGTGAAATCTATCTTCTCCAGACACAGACTCTGAACCCCTCGGTCCCCGCATGACATGGTTCAGTCCAGCTGCGAGATCCGAGCCTCCTCCATGCATTGGGATTTTTCTCACCGCGTGAATCTCCCTTTTCTGACCATCTGAGAAACTAAAACCGTGCCCCCCACCCCTCCTCTCCTTCCCCTCCTCCTCCTCGCTTTCCTGCCACAGCAATACGGGAGAATACTCATCCTTTCACGGCGAAAACCAGAAGGGAAAACAGCCTCCCCCCCGCTCCTCCTCCCCTCCCATCCCCTCCTCTCTATACCATGAATCGGGACGGAGCGACGGGACCGGCGAGGAGACCGGAATGCGCATCGTGCAGGAGAGGGGACGGAATACGGGCTTTTGCGCTGAGGAGAGCGGGGCTGCAGGCGCACCGCTGGAGCCGGGTGCTGCTCCTGTACGTGGGGCTGCTGACCGCCTCGGTGAAGGGTAAGTCCCGTCATGTGTGCAGCTGAGAATGCAGCAGGTTCATTAGTGCCCCCCCCCCCTACAAACACACACACACGCACACGCACGCACACACACACACACACACACACAGCCTCTCTCTCTCTCTCTCTCTCTCTCTCTCTCTCTCTCTCTCTTTCCTGCGCCCACCCTCCCTGCTCCCCCTGACTGAATGCAAATCAGCATCTCACACAACACACACATACACACACTCACACACACTCACACACACTCACACTCACTCCTTGCAATGTCGTTGTTCCACCACACAAAGTTATTAATAGATACGTTGGTCTCCATATCATATAGTCTGCTGTCAATAGTGTGTGTGTGTATGTGTGTATGTGTGTATGTGTGTGTGCGCGCGCGCGTGTGTTCCGAGTTTGCCCAAAAGCATTAGACTCCCACCTTTGAGAGTGTCCACTTTGCCCATAGCAAACATCATTTGTCTGTGTGTGTGTGTGTGTGTGTGTGTGTGTGTGTGTGTGTGTGTGTGTGTGTGTGCCGACTGTGTGCGTGAGGCCTAATTAACTGACTCTTGCTATTCTGCCCCTGATTAATAGCTAATGAAAATGTGGAGCTGCAGCATTCAACAGATTATGTGTCACTCAGACTCTCTGATCCATCACATCTTTCTCTCTCTCTACTCTTCATCCACTGAAAACTCGCATTCGCTGAAATACCCACGAACCCTCTGATTTCCGAGTGGAGGAGCCGCACTGGTTCTTGCCATCCCAGAGCACAGCGCGCGTGCCGCTCTATCACTGTCTCGGCTCCACACCAGCGCAATGGGCTACTATTTTTAGACGAATCCCAGAATACTGCCACGGCCACGGCGTGGATTTTGACAGCGAGTCGTGGCTCCAGCCCACTCGCACTTTTTTATTTATTAATTTATTTATTTTTGAGCGCTGCACAATCCAAAAAGAGAAAATCGACTCTATTCTATCACCATGCAGGGCACAATGGAGCCCCTATCATATCATCTCACAGCTGCGTGGTTTCCAGCATCTCATGTCTCCCACCGCGCAACACCCACTCTGTCACCCGCTTGAGTCCTCAGCCACCCACTCGTTTTTGTTGGGTAGTGGGTTTTATCTCACACTCAGCTCAGTCCACATGAAACCAACCGGTCCCCCGTGACTTTACACTCCCGGAGTAAATCTCACGGCTGCCGTGATCGTCTCTCTCTCTCTCTCTCTCTCTCTCTCTCTCTCTCTCTCTCTCTCTCTCTCTCTCTCTCTCTCTCTCTCTCTCTCTCTCCAGCCTAATTTTGGAGCTAAGTTACTGCGCATATCCACGAGGCAGAGGAAGGCAGGGTTGGGGGTGGTGCCCCCTGCAATAATGAAGATTTGCTGTAAACGGTGCCAATAAATAAGCCTGGGTGGAGCAGCGGTGGTCCCCACGCGTCCCTCTGGTGCCGCAGCCACCAGCAGTTGCCCCATCCTCCCATTGAGCGGCACCAGAGCCTCACGCTCAGTGGAGAGGCGGAGCAGGGAGGGAAGGGAAGGGAAGGAAGAGGAGACCGTGCCGTGGGTCTCGTGTCATTTCTCCACTCAGCCACATCAAAGCGAGGCTTGCTCAATTAACTGACCAGCAATCCTTGCTCCAGAATCCTTCGCCCGCCACCGCGACGTTTACGCATCCCGTGCGTCTCCCTCCCCCTTTCTTCCGTCTCCGTCATGTGTCAACGGTGTCTCACTTAAAACGATTCACAGACTTGCCCCTGTAACCTTATTACCGTTCCCAAGGGCCGCGCAGACAATGATAGAGACGTGTGAGAGGCTGGTGCAGGGAGAGATCTGAGGGAGAGGAGTGCGTTGTCTCACCGGAATCAAATCACTGTCCCAGTGGAGCCGTCGCTCAATAAGCGGTAATCAACCTCTATTCTGTTCAAACGCACACAGGCGATAATGTAAAGGCCCGGAGATGGAGAGGTGTGTGTGTGTGTGTGTGTGTGTGTGGGGGGGGGACAGGGACGAAGAGTATATAGGAGGGATGACACGTCTCTCCCACGGTGCGCGTTCCTAGCTCCACTGGCGTTGGACGAATCGTCCATTTACAGGCAGGATAGCGCGTGCATGTGCAGCCACGCGCCTCTTTCTGACACGGCACCGTGTTGTGCGTCATGATGAAACTTGCAGTAATGTTGTGAGGGACTGGAGGGCACGTTCCCTTTTATATCTCTCCTCTTCTCCTTTTTTTTTTCTCCAACTTCGTGACATTTGTTATATTTACGCAGTTCGAGGCTCCTGCAGCAAAGAGGAGTGTGTGCGTGTGCGCATGCCCATACACATGACAAACCTCGGATCAAAATCAGATCTCATAGCTAAAGAAGTGCTTTTCTGACAACAAATCAATTAGCAAGTGTCATCGCCCTGATTTGAGAATAAAACGCTGAGGTTACAGTGAATTCCAGCGACTTGAGTCACTGTGGCATATTCAGCACCATGGACAGCGACAGAGGCAGCTGAGTCCTGACGCTTCAGCACCAAGGACAGCTCCTGCAGAAGAGCAGCTTTAACTCACAGCTGCTTCCTCGGTGGAAAGCGAGCTGTTTCTCATGATGTAGGCCTGGAAGGGGCCTCTACTTAGACTCAAACATCAGATTGTATCGAACTGTTTTAACAATTTTACATAAATTGTTAAGCCAAATTCACAAAGATTTCATCTTCTCAAGTGTTCACCTTTTTCATTTGTCTTTGTTTCAGTTTTTGATGTCTGGAAAATATGAGTCAAGGCATTTAAAGTCGTCAATTGCTGCTTAAAGAAACAGAGCTTATTGATACGTATTGTTTTTAATGATAATATGAATTCAGTTTGGTTCAGTCATTTATTATCACGGGTGGGAAACGTGTTTTGTAGCATGATAGGGAGAGCAAAGCATCTCAAATGCACATATATTTCAATGAAAGTATAGCTATACACTCACTGCCACTTTATTAGGCATGTCTCTAATCATCTCTAATGATCTAATCAGCCAATCACAAGGCAGTATTTGAATACATCGATCCATGTAAACATGTTTGGTAATGAAGCAAAAGAGTAATCTAAGATGCATTGATTTGCAGACTTTTGATATATACAGTGATAGATAAGTGTTATGTGCATATGTTTACATCTACATGCTAACCAGTGATGCATGCACAAGCTTGGCCTTTTCAATGTAGTACAGTTGTTATGTAAAAATACTGTGTTAATTATGCAGGTTTATTGCATAAGAAACAAATCAGTTTCTACTTCAGCTGCATTTGTAACGAGCTGCTCTAAAGCTCTGGTTTTAATGAAGGGTTTCACGATCAGAGGTGGCAATGAGTAATTTGTGCAGTCTAACATAGACTTCATGTTGCTTTTCGACAACAACCACCAAGGGGGCCTTGCCTTGACGGCTCACGGATGTTTGCAGCTTCAGGCAAATATGAGGTACTTCTACTGCATCTCATACAGTATATAGGCCAAAGTGATAAAGCCATGGGATGCTCTGGGTAAGCAGTATTGTGGAAGTGTAGTCTACAGCCATGTGGTAAATGGTGAATGTGTCCTGAATAGCTATACCAATTTCGACCACATGCTGTTAACATGTGGAATTGCAATGACTGGATCTAACAAATAGAAGCAAATTGCCCAAATGATATCATTCCACATGGTATGTGACTGTGCGACAGTGTGGGGCCAAATCCCTTTTCCATGAATATTTAGATTTATCCCAAAGGTCCTAAACTCCCGTCTGTAAATTGCCACTTAGCGTCTTTGCTTTACCTTCTAACTGTAGGATGAGTGGGATCAGAATTGGTCTCAAATCCTGCTTTACTTGTATCAGTCCATACCAGTCAGATGTGTTTTTAATATATCCAGCTGCCTATTTCCATTTCCACTCCCTTCCTCCACCCGCCTGCTACCCTATATCTCAAATCCTCAACTACCTGCACGCTCCGTTGCTTCCTGTCTCCCATCTGCTCTTTATATTCATCGCTGAGCAATAAAGGAGCGAATGGGAAGCTAAGAAACAGATGACATTATCTGTTTTACTGAGAAATGTGTGGAATGCAGAGTCAGCATGCAGCACGCTGTTGTTTTTTCACTCGTGTGGAGGACTAGGGGTGATTAGGTGGGAGAGAGCCAGAGAGAGCCGAGGTCCAAGCGGAGATGGCGATCTCATGGAGGTGCGGGGTGGAGGAATAACAACGACACAGCAGGAAGGAATTGACTGAGCGGTAATAAGAGGCGTGAGCAGTGAGAAAGGCAACTGCCGAAGTAGAGTGGTGATAAGCTTACACCAGCTGAGAGATAATCTGGGCCCTGTGTGTCTGTGTCCCTTCTGAGTGCCGGGTGATTTTCCTCTCTTTAGTAAATGACCTGTTTGGAGGGCTCATTTTCTTATCAGGCATCAAGCAGACTCCTATTTCCACATCTAACTGCATGTGAGTGAGCTGTGTGGGCACATGTATGGGTGTGTTTGGATGAGTCTGTGAGTTGCCACCCCCACTCGCTCCAGGATGATTAGACTAAAGTGTTGACAAGCAGGTCATTAGCTAGCTCAAAACGAACCATGGAGATGTGTGTGTGTGTGTGTGTGTGTGTGTGTGTGTGTGTTGCATCCCGTTATTCAGATGATATGAGCACCTCGTTCTCGTGAGCCCCCCCACCCCCCGTGTTTCCCCTCCTACCTGCTGATGTGTCATTCCTCTCCTCTCTCTGTATTCCCCTCATATCTTCTCCTCTTCTCCTCTCCTCCACCCCTCCATCCATCTATCCCACCACCACCTCCTCCTTCCTCCTCCGTCCTCCTCCCTGGTGATTCACACTGTCATCTGTCTCCAGATGGCCAGAGCTCTGTCACTGTGCTTAGTCACACTGATCACAGCCTTGCCGCTGACACACACACACACACATACACACACACGTGCACATACTCATAGCGTGTCCAGAATTCATTAAAGAGTCACCCAGTGATGTGATGAGTAAGGCCCAATTCATCTTCAATAAAGTGTGTTTGCTTCTTGTGCTGTTGCATTTATTTAACACGACAAACACCCCCCCCCCCCCCTGCCCCCTTCCCATGCCACTGTGCTTTGTTCGGACCACTTTGGCGTCCTGCCCTCATTTACTCATTGGGCAACATTGCATCATGTTTCAATGTGCATAGTGGTTGGATAGAGACCATTTTTTGCCCACATGGGGTAAGACCGCAAGTGCTTTACAGACCCAGTGGACTATTTCTGTGTTCAAAGGGCCTCTTCCCAAAAGTCCAGGGCACAGATACATTCAGTTGTGTCTTAAAGCCACAGTGTGTAGGATTTACTGACACTTGTTGTATATTGTATATACCCCTCATCTCACCTTTCCCCTCCTAGCATGCAGGTGGACCTATGGCAGATTGTTTTGTTCATACCAACACGTGTCTTTGTTTTGTTGTCAACAGAAATGGGAAATCTTTACATAAATCATACACACTAGCCCTTTAATTCACAGACTGTATCTTTTGGTGGATTCGTGGATTCCTTCCCTCGCCCATACACTCCGCCGACCAAACGAGATGGTCGACCAAACGAGATGATCTGGTCTGCGAAGGATCTCCATGATCCGCATTACCGCTTCATCCTGCTCTTATTAGTGTTGCTTAGCAACAGAGCTGAAGATGGACAGGATGGAGAAGTTTTGACTCCCGCTGGTGTGTGTATTATCAGCTGTTCGGTTTCGTGCAAGTACGATAGCCAAGCATTTCAAAAACGGTTCACTCAGGTGCACGGAATCCAGGGATGTGTAGAAACCACCCATTGAAGCCTTTGTATTTATGGGATGGAAGGACACAGAGCATCTGAAGCAGCCTTTGCAGTGGTTCAGTCTGCTGGGACACAGGTGCAGCTTCTGAAGGACGTGTCAGGTGAATCGACGCACAGCATTAATCAAACGCTGTCGGTGCCTACACTCAGGTGTTTATAAGTTTAACACTATTGTAGTGCGCTTGCACAGTGGAAGTCTATGTGATGAGTTGGGTGTGAGAATGCATTCGACTGAACAGCAGTGTTACACTTTGATGGCACTACCATAGTAAAAAGAAAGAGATTGCTTTCATTACACATTCAAACTGAGGCTTTTATATATCCAGGGACTCTGGTTGTAAAGTCACCGGTTCAAATGGAACACGAGCAGTGACACGTCTTTGGTGGAAAACAAATGAGCCATACTCTTGTTTCCTTCAAATGTGACTCTCGATTGTGTCCCTGAGCTCAGCATCGAATTAATAAATGTATATTTTGGCTGCTTTGCAAATACAGGGGAATATAAATCCAGCCGTGTTGTGTTGCTGTGTTCTGGCAGCGCTCCGCGCTTCACAGTCTGAACACACTCCTGTGACTCCTTCTGTGTAACAGCAGCTATTTACCATTCCAATATTCTGCTCTTTCAAGAGATGCTGAATTGTCAGTTAGAGCAAAGTGGACCTATTCTTACAGGAGCATTGGTAAATGTACATAACATTGTTCATGTTCATAGTGACACCTTGGGCAGTGGAGTGATATGCCACGGTGCTTATTAGTTGGGTGTGAATGAGCAGTACAGTAAAATAAAATAAACGGAATAAAAAGAGAAACAAAAAAAACCACAATAATAAAGCAAGCTATATAGCTGTTTGCCTTTGCTTCTCCTACTCATACACCTGCTCTCACCGGTGCTAAGCCACTTCAGCAGTTAGCTAATTTGCTGAGCTCTCACTGGTGGAGATATAAATGGACTAAAGATCGGTGGTAGCTTCATATCACATAACGAAATACCTGTGAAGGCAGTATGTCATTGTATTAAACTTTTTCTTACAGCCTGCTCACTCACTGGAATGTAAAGGTCATTCTATAGAAAAAAGTATATCCTTGATGGATCTTTAAGGGAAACAGAGATAAAAAAAAAATGAATAAAAAAGAGAAAAAAAAGAATTCTTAGAAAAAATAAATAAATAAATGTGATTTATGAAATTAAATGTATTATTAGTTTTTATTTTACCTATTCATTTAAAAAAAATAATTATTTAACATTTTTTTTGTTTACTTATTTTTTATTTATTTATGAGAGGTGTATACTGTTCTCCTCTCATATGCGCTAGTACTATAAATGCCAGAGAGATAATGTCAGGAAAGTAACTTATGTGTGCCATGTGTCCTCCCAGGAATTATAACAATATAACCGAATACAACAAAACTATCTCCAGAGCTTACCTTTCCCCGAGCCCTGGGGTTATTAGACCTAAGTCTCAATTCAGATTCCCATCTTTCCTGACACGTCTTATCAGACATGGGAATTTGCTCTGGTTCCAGTAAATCCCCGCTGCCATGACAGACAGATGTAGATGTCTCGTCTGTCTTGTATAGACACAGAGCTCAGACGGGGGTTTCTTTAGCTTCCTGATTTACACTGTTCTTATCAGATATCAGTGATCCCAGAGATTGAAGATTAGATCCTGAGCAGGAGCTATCTTGTCCCTGTCCTTGACTCCACCCCCGCCACCTTCTCCTGTATCGCGTCCCTCACTATTCAACATAAAGGCAATCTGTCTCTGCTCTTTGTCCGGGAAAGAGGCGGGCTCATCTAGAGATGGAGTCCATTTTTAGTTTTGATCAAAAACCATTGTTACTGCCTGTCCTGCATCTTAATTTCAGATTATCAGGATTAACATGGTGTAACACTGGTACCTCCAAGTCAACACGGAGAGGGTTTAAGATAACGTTGTCAGGGCTAATATTACGTGTGTTGTTGCCACAGATGATATCAATTCCTAATAGGCGGAAGTGAGCGAGCAGAAAGCATCTCTGACGTCAGCATTACAGAGAAACAAAGAAAATGGATCTGTTAGAGCAGAGCAAGGAGATACTGAAATTATACCAAAGGCCCAGTGTGAAAAAAACACTAGTTATATTGACAGAAATTTAATTAAAGGAATAATTACACTGTATCACTTGAATGCGCTGATTGTTTTCTTTCTCCTAGAATTAGCCCTTTATATTCAAATGGGTGCAGTTCCTCAGTGGATGCCCAGAATGGACAATAACATTAATGCTTTCACAACATAGATTCTCTTTTATGCTTTGGAGCAACAAGGGGTGGCAGCTGTCTATGCCTCCCAAGGGGCATTGCACCTGACTTCATTAGATCTTTCCCATAGGTGTTCTTGTCTGAGATAACATTATGCATATAGCAATTAAAAACACTTTTTTTTCCATGAATGATAATGGTCTGAGAGTGATGCATGTGTCTACATTAACTGTAGCTCTGGTCGTCAATCGGAACCCAAGCTCTCCTGCGGGAGTAGTTAGGGGTTTAGTTGAAAGGTCAAAGTGTAACCACAATAAGTTGAAGCGTGGCTGACTGATAGGCTAATAGCAGGGTCTTGCTGGGATGGTCATGACCTGACCTCTGAATGAGTGCTTCTAATTCACACTGCTGTACCTGAATACAAAAACAAACACACTGATAGGCAAGTCACCATGCTCTTCAGTGCAATGTTTTGTTTGCAAGTCTATTAAATTGCTTGCAACGTTAAGGTAAAAAGGTTTAATTAAGACAGTTATTTTGATAATTTCAATATGGGTTAGATAATGCACAATCATCATGGGCTGGTGAGCTATTCAATTTTCACAATTATTATTATTACTTGTTGTGAGGGAGTTCAGTCTAAAGAGTAACAAACAATAATGTCCTTATTATTGTCCGTGTGCATGACCCTTTAATAAACAGTCTATGGTGCAGAATGAAGTAAGTTGTGCTCATCCTGCCTGGTTTATCTGTGGTGGAGTTTCTCTCGTCACTGTTTGTATTGGACACCTGTAGGCTATGTATACATGTGAATGTTTTACTTAAGTTCGTAGTATTACATTTTTATGAACATATAACAAGTGACATGTGTCAAACTACTTCTGTTTGCTCTCCACAACACACGTGCAAAGTGTTCAGCAGATCCGAGTCTAGAGATATTTGTTCTAAATTGGGACAGACAGGCAGATAGATAGACAGTTGTTTGTGGAATGTAAGGGTTAAATTGGTGCTTGCGTCCTGAAAGTGTTGCTTCAAGTATCGATACGCATCAAGAAATAGCCAAGAATGACGCCTCAGTTCTGGCTAAGAAAAAGTGCCTGGGAGATGTGCGGAGTCAGATGTGAGGAGAATGAAAATGAGGTGGTAATTGACTTTCACAGTGTTGCACATTAGCGTCACACGCAATTGTGCTTTTTTCTATAAGTAGCGAGGAGAGTGGGAGAGGAGAATTGGAATAGTACAGTACGAGGCATGAAGCGTGCGTCTGTGATTTTTCAATGCATTGTAGCAGGCTCAGTCCTATGGAGGCGGGGGGCAGACTCCAGCAATTACAAATACGAAAGAGATTTGTCTTCATGTGTGTTCTCCTGTATCCCTGTTGTCATGGAAACCACTTTCAAACTTGTGTGACGAGAACAGCGGATGAGATAATTTGAACCGGACTTATCGTCTCCTCCTCCTCCTCCTCCTCCCCCCTCCTCTTTCTCCCCTTTCCTCGTACAAAAACTCATCTTTTCCTCATCAGTACAAGTGTATGCTTGCACAAAAACATTAATAATTACACTCGCAGACCCGATCACACAAACACATGCATTTCTCCAGGCATCCTGCCTCACTGTGCTGTGTGTGTGGGAGGCCCATCTCTATCACTGCTGAATAACCTCCTGCAAAGACGGGCCTCTGTGAAAGGGAGGAACATCAACTGTTGCATGCCTTTGACTCTGAATGGGCTATTTTCTGTTGATCAATGTGAAGCCTGGGTGTGTGGGCTGATGAGGATTGTGCGGCGTCCAATGCGGCACCAACATACAATTTGAAGTCATCAATGAGAGGGGCCGAAGAGCAGGAGATGTCAAAAATAATTCTCGCTCAGTTTTTATCTTAGCGGGAATGTTTCATTTTGGAACTGTGTTGGTGTGTGGGTGGCTGTTTTTTATACTTTGGGGTGGGTGGCTACATCGCAGGTCCGCTTGGCTGGCATGATAACACCACTGGTTAAATATGACCCAGCTGGAAGGAACTGCCTGCCTCCCCCCGCCTCTTCCTCTTCCTCTCTCTGTGAACACATGCTCCATTGTGCTTCCTTCGCCGGGCGTGGACTCGTGCAAATGCGCCTCGTGCAGACTGGAATTTGACGTGCTCAACCTTCTCTGTGTTTCAGCAGAACACGGCCACTTTCTTTGACGCTTTTGCACATGGATGTTGTTTATGTCGCTACCCCCCCCCCCCCCCCCCCCCCCCCACCCCATCCCCCCCCCCCCCCCCTTCCCCTTTCTCTCCCTTCACACATTTCACCCCGCGGCTATATTCCTGTGACATGGTCTTTGGTAAATGTGTATTGTGTATCATCGTTGCGTCGCCGTGGGCGTCAACAGATCTAGAAAAAGGGAAAAGCCACCGTCTGAGATGTGAGTGCCTCAACTGGGACAATGCCACATCCAAATCGACACCGTTGTCACTGCGGTTGAGCTGCGTTTCCCTTGATTTAGAGCTCTGAGTGTTTGCAGGCAAACCTCTGTATGTGTTCACCCAGATCATCAGACATTCACGCTGGCAGCCCCGTCTCAAGTTTCTTCCCCTTTAAGAAAACAGCATTTACCATTCGGCTGAGTGGTAATGACCTCAGCGTGGCGATGGCGGAAGTGGAGGTGGGGGGCGCTAAGTGGGAGGAAGCCTATCGCCAGCGACTTCCACTGCATTTGGCTCTTGTGTAATGGCACACGTTGTCGTCCTGCCCTGGACATTAGCCTAATGTATCGAGGCGAGCAGGATCGCTGAGCCTGCCCATTTCCATTTTAATGGCAGCCATCGAGAGGTTAATTTGGATATGATGCGGTCAAGGCGCACATACGAGCTGACATGTCGAGAGACAAATAGTGTTGCTGAGAGGATCTATGGGGCGGAAGGGTTTATCTTCACAGCAGGGGAGGCAGTCACAGATGAACACACACACACACACACACACACACACACACACACACACTTACACACACGCAGGGAAACATTTGGTTGTTTGAAGTTTACTCAGGGGCTGAGTCAGATGGGATACTGGACAGCTTTGTTATTCAATAAACCCGATGGGACTCGGTCGGATTGGTCCGTGTTCGCTCCTATGAGAGGCTGACTTCAAGGATACAGCCCCTGATGGACCACATGTATCAAGACTTAATGGTTCCTCTTAGGAGTAAGAAAAGAGCTGATCCCTGAGCAATGCGATTCCATCATGAGCCAAGGCTCTCCTGATAATAGCTGACCATTCCCAGCAGCTGGCACGATAAGCAAACACTTCCAGATAGTGCAGAGAGGGAATAAACCATTAAAGGAGCATTAGAGATCTTTCTAAAGATGGTTGTTTGTACTCGTGATGGCACCTGTGGCAGACCAGACCTGTGCTGACACAGCGGTTCTGGCACTAGTTTGGGCACAGGTGCATGAATAAGTATCCACTTAAAGAAAAGAATCACAACCACAAAGGCAGCCAGGAGCTGGTCGCGGCCTCCTGCACACCTGTCCACAGTGGAGCTAAGCCACAGCAGCAGCTCGCGGCCTGGCAGAGCCGTGGCTACCTGGACCAGAGCTTCAGCCAGGTCACATGCAAGTGAGAAAGAGACAGCATCTGTAGGTTGAGGTTTTTCGTTCGAGACTCATTACACTCCATTGCACATCAGTGCTATTCTATCAAAGCTGGCAAGATAGTTAAAGACGCCACTGGGACTTGAGAAACATTAGCACTTGAGGGACAGTCCAGATCGCATTCATCACACTGACTTGTGACAGTGTGGCCAGAGCCACTTCCCATAATACCTGACCACAGGCTGAGAGGCAACTGAATAAGTCACGACACCTATTCACCCATTAAAGGTGCAGTGTGTAAGATGTCAGTCAATTTTTGTCACTTTCGTATGTAGAAATACAATTACAAAACAATTATATACAGACATTTTACAAATGTACATATACAACTTCACCTGTAGATGTCACCAAATCTTACACACCACACATTTAAAACAGTGATGTTATTCTCTAATGGTGGCTAAAACACCTATAACAAGAAAACATGTTTGTTTCGACAATGATAAGAGTACTGATTCCTCAATGGGAGTAAAATGGTTTTAAAGGAACAAAACTTTACAACCTGATTTATCATTTTTAATATTTTCTGTCACACTTCTATGCCACAATGTTACATTTAACAACAGTGTCATCAACCTGCTGCACTGAAACCCTTCCCTTGATAAACCCAAAATGATAACTTCTCCTCCTCACCAGCTGTATTCCCTCACGAACGGCTTTAGACATAGTATATAAGGCGTTCTATTATTGACTGCGGGAACAGGGAACAGGACGCTCCCTGCAGAAAAATTGCCCGAAAGCAAACTGATGCAGATGAGACGACGAGACAGAGGTGGAACCCAGAAAGGAGATTTTCTGTTCCATTTAACTTGTATTGTTTGCTTCTTTATGGCATAATGTGAATGTGATGTTAGGGATTATGTTTGCCATGATGCAATTTTCCTCCAGTCACCGTTGTTGTCGCTGTAATCGTATCCGTGCAGAGCAGTTACACGAGGATATGTGACACCATGCTCGGGCAGGGCGGCAGGGATTACAATCATAAGTGTGCAATTCCTCTGTGTGCAGAAATGCATTCGTACTCACCGCGCTTTCAAAAAACACACACAGTGTACACACAATCAGATCCAGTATCGCTTAAGCATTCCCCCTGTGGACCTTCAGCTTTCGCTAACGGTGCAGATTAGGCTTGATCCTGCTGAGAATGTCACACTGGGCTGTCTGTGACCTCAACACAGAAGGGCAACAAGATGCAGAATATAGTTTAGAGAGAGAGAGAGAGAGAATGAATGCAGCCTTCCTCCTCTTTCCAACTCATTTACTCCCATTGGCTATTGCGCTTCCTCCCGTTGACCTTCTGACAATAGTGCACTTTCTTTTCCTCTCTCTCTTCTCCACTTCAGTTTTTTAACACCCCCCCACCCCCTCAGTTTGTCCCTCACCTCACCTTCTATTATTACTAGTGCACATGTCCTTCAGATCTATTTTCACATAGAGTCCATTAGTCAGTCAGCACCATGACTATCAGCCCCCATTGCCACCGCCACCTTTCGCTCTCCCTCTGTCTCATGCCTCCAACTCCGAGGGCTCGCTGTCCTGCCAGAGCGCGGCACAGCCACCATCGATTCATCAAAGTGTCACCGCAGCGGCGGCTCTGCAGGCCCTCTATTAAACAACTGCCCTGGCGAGGCAAACAAAAACACCTGCACACACACACGCACAAACCTGGAGTGCCGCCCCAGCAAGGTCACACAACTCCCTCAGATACCCATTTGGCAGCACGGGCGTCGGAGCTGGCAGAGAAGAGGACGTTGCCAGTGGCACAGCAGTGGACAACAGATCTGTTGAACATCCACAGTTAGTGAGCATTTCCCTACAAGACAATGCAAAGAGTTCCTATAAAGACGAGGTGGGAGAATGCATTTTGCCGAATCGGCACTTTGGAAGACATCTACTTACCACCTCGCCTGTGGTCTAACTGGGCTAGAAAAGCAGTGCCAGCAGTCTGTTTATAAGGTCTTTGCAGTGTGTCAGTGGGGGTCAGCTGCAGGATGGGCTCTTCCCCATAGATTTACTGGATGGGCTTCAGAGTAGGTCACCAGCTCCCAGCAGCTAATTTCATAATGCACCCTGGGCGAGGCTTAAATAATTCAACCCGGGCTCCGAGTGCAGGATCTACTTAATCAAAGGCTCCAGGGTTTTTCAAAGAAACAGAGGAGAGATTTATGTGCCTGGGTTCACTTCCACCACACTTGTATCTTTACATGACGGTGAACATTTTTTTTTCCTGAGTTGGTGGTGAAAAGATATGAGGAGAATATGAATCAGTGGTGACTGCACAATGCGGTAGGAGAGCATCTGGCAAACATCCCATAATGCGGGAATTAAAACTTGATGATGCCGTGAATCAGTCCATAAACGCATGAAACTAAACTTTCATGTGTGTGTGTGTGTGTGTTTTTATATTCTTTGTTGTTGGACTCCTTTCTGAACATCCTGGGATGAAATGTCTCATCCCACCTTCCTCCTTTATCATCCCAGATTGTGCGTGTCATTATCGATTCAAGAGTCGGTCACTTGGCGCAGGTGTGCACGCTCCAAAATAGCATTTGGCTGAGCAGTAGATTCTTTGTCATGTTTTTTATTTTAATTTAGCATTTTGGCTTGGCTTGATTGTGCCCATAAAACACACAGTTACCGCTCTGCTGCTTGGTTGATTACCTGTCGTACATCAATATGTTCCATTCCCTGATAACGCATGAACTCTGACGGAACACCTTTTTGGCTTGGAGATGTTTTCACAGTGCAGCTGCTAACGCTCACTGGATTGATTATAATCTAAAGTCATTCATTTCTAACTCAGGACACTTAATGTTCAATTTGCCATGTGTCTTCGTAGTGGTCTACAAAAGTGTACTGTAGTGCATGTGGACATAGCTCATTCTCAATACTGATCACAAATAGGAGTGGTATGTAACCAGCCTGTGGTCAATGACATCTGATCTGATTTTTCAGCTTACACAACTACAGGTGCTGAGCTGCATCATGGCACTAGAATTCATAGAAGTACTTCTTTGAATATTTCCATTCACTGTAGTCTGGTTTGTTTTTAAATGCTGCTTTTTCTCGTCATGGCCACTCAGTTTTTGCCATTCACCCATTCACAGTTTCTTAATGAGACGGAGCACCTGGGTTTCAGTATCTTCTGCACTGGGATCGAAGCACCAACCTCCTGGTTTAGTGTGCGACCCACTCTAATCCTTGAGCCACAGCTTCTGTCATTTCCACAATACGAACATTTTTATTAAGGGAACATCGAATTTTCGGAAATTCACAGGTATTAAATCTCTGCCATGGCAACAACAACATTTACAAATTATATTCCACTATGTTCACTTAGCAAAGGCTTCTACCCATGTAAAAAATGACTCAAATCGAGGACACAGCTACGTTAAAAGGGAGTGCATGGTAAGGGGCGGTTAATCCGAAGTGAACGGCAGGTACCAAGTGCAGGGAAGGGGGGTGGTGTTAATTGACATAGACAAGGGGGAGGAGGGGGAGAGGAGCAGGAGGTAGGAGTTAAATGATTTATCTTTTAATCTGAAAAGTTATGAACTGGAAATTATGGGATTATGCTGCAGGTGAAACAATAATTTATGAATGGTCGTAAAGAAAAATCTATTTCAGTTATGACAGTTGGTGAATACAAATGTCCACTGCGGATGAAGCCGGTAGGATGGACAGTGTTGCGTAACCACACTCTGCACTGTAGACTAAACTATACTTTACAGTACTGATCAAAATGGCAAAGTGACTCGGTATGATAAACAGACATTTTGATTATGTTAACATCAGAAACTGTTCAGTCATGTCAAAGCTATTACGCTGTAATCCATCCCACTTCCACTGCACCATCCTCACCTGATCGCCTTTATACAAGCAGTGCACGATCCACCGTGACCCCTATCAAGCCCTGCCATCGTCAGCCATTGATTGGCATTTGTCAGATGGAGGCCTGGTAATGAAGGAGATGATGAGGAGATTATTGACCAGACTGTATATGAAAATCAGGTAGGAGAGGTAGATGTAGAGGTTTTACTTGGATATTAGTATTGACCTGATGGAAATGGCGGAGGTGGACGCTCTCTCGTCAGGGCCCATTTAAAGGCTTTAATGAAAGATCTGATGGCGATTACCTTCGTCTCCCGTCTTTTTTTGTCTCCGGTTTAAACAGATGGAGGCGAGGACGGAGGCATAATGGGAAGAAAGAGGAGTGCACACTGTGAGGATTTTCTATATGATGTAACTGTTAATCTTACTTTACACCTTTTTTGTCGGATCCGCCTCCACCCCGGCAGCAATTAAAGCAAAGCGAGTGGCTCTGGGGGGTCAAGTGTGCACACATTAGCATCTTTCCCAATGGGTCAAGCACATATGAAGTGTTGAAAAGTCATGGCTGAGGGGCTCCTCGCTAGGTTTTTTTGATGTGAAGGGGCCCCAGGTAGTCAAGGCACGATGGATACTATACTGTAACTGGGGCCGCTGTTATTCTCCTGCTGCTGCTGCTAACGTGGCACAGACAGTGTGGGTCTTTACCCCCATCTCTCTGTTTACCCCCATCCCACCAACAAAGAAGTGCACGGTGCCATTGAGAAGCTCACAGCTAATATCGGGTTTTGTTTGTGTGCACGTGTTTGTGTGTATTTCAGAACAGCAAGCCTAGCCCTCTGTTAAACAACAGTCTCCATTGTTGCCATGGAAACAAATCCAGTGTTTTCTCGTCCGGCTAACCAGGGAGTATCCGTGTTCCTGCTTTCATATTTGTATTTGTCACTCCTTTTCGTCTGTGAGCTTTCTTGAATTTGCATTTTTTTTTTTACTTAAGCGCAACTCAAAGGAATGGAAATGACTTCTCTTCATGCCTGGCTTCTATTTTCCTTTCTTAAACTTTTTCCACACTGGAGGAAGCCATTTTTTTTTATCTTTGGGACTTGCACGTTCCGTCTGACCAGAGTGGGCTTGCACGCAAAGTAGCTCTGATTCTGTCTGTTTTGCACAAACATTCAATTATTCAATGATTCTCACATTCTCTCCCTGGAGGGCTTGAACAAAGCAGGCTTCACGTTTACATGTTACAAGGCTATTTACCCCGGATTCCTGTCTTCTTTTAAAATGCCCTCAGGTAGCGCAGTTTGTTTCCAATGCATTGATTCGCCATAGACATTTTTAAAAAATCATATCCACCGCAGCCACATTGTTTGCGTTCTTGAATAATGTTGGGTATGTCGATAACAGATGTCCTCCAATTATACCCTCCTAATTACATTTTAATCAGGCTGCATTATGATCCAGGTTTGTGGCTGAAGCAAACGAAGGGGGAAAATACGGATCACTTGTATAAATAGGATGTAGCCTTGCATGACAATCTCATTTTATCACCTCTATGAGGGTTTTCATTCATGCAGGTTTCTTGTGTGTGACCTTAACTCCGCTTGCACTTGGCTTTTTGTTCATAGGAAAATAGACTGGCTGTGAGTGTGGGGTGCTGATGTCATAGGTTGAAAACCTGCAGCTCAACTCCAACATGTTTAGATAATTCCATCTAACAGTGACACGAACCTGCTTTAATCGAAGGAGATAAAGGCTTAGTTTACATCTGCAAAATCTCTCTAATCTCATTAAAATCATAAGTGATCCAATTTTGACATAAGTGCACATGCATCAAGGCTTTAATGAGCGAAATCTATTTTGAGAGTTGTCCTATTTCCCAGAGACAGTAGTAGTTATTTTCCACCTGTGTCAGAAACAAACACTGTTCTTGTGTAGGTATCTCAAGCAGCCGTGGGAGTCAGTCCCTGTAGCTTTCAAAATAAAAGCAGTGTCAGGCATAATTTATAGGCCAGAGCTGTCTTGAGAGCTCTTATTCTGTAACATCAGAGGGAAGATCAGATATTAATGCTAGCTCGACCTGCCCTCTTCATGAGTCACCATTTTCTCCCCCTCCTATTCCTTATACCAATGTGAGAAATAAGTTTGTTGTGCGGCTGTTTCCTTCCCTTTCCACCATCATTCCCATACATTGCAGCAACAACATGCATACATATTTACATCTGGCTGACATTAAAGATAATCTGACCACCACCAGGAACACATGAGCAAAACAAGTGCCTACGTTTATGGTTATCGGAACAGCAATCAGTATTTTTCCACCTCTCTTGAATTTCCTCTCAAATGGGCTGCATCGGATGTGACTCACCTGACTGATGTGTTCTGATCAGGATGTGATTTCATGTATTATTGTCCATGTAATCCACTCTAATAAGTATGGTATTCGCCAGCCACAGCATAATCCATGCCGCTATGGATTTGTGCCTGAGAAGCTGCACTGATTAATCCAAGTGTGGCTGGAACATGTAAACATCACAAATCAGCCCACATTTGACATAAATGTGGAAAAATAATGTCTTTGATTGAATGCCAGTCATGGACCTTGGTTAGTGGCAGAGTGGGCAGTTTAATCACAAACACACGAATGGTAACACACACACAACCAAACTTTAAAGATGCAGTGTGTAGGATTTGGTGACATCTAGATGTGAAGCTGTATGTTGTATCCATCGCCTTACCCTTCTGAGCATGCAGGAGAACCCGTGGTACCATTTAGTTGTCGTTAAACCCCAAAAGATGTTGAGTACGTCCACTCTGGAATATTGTAAAAACATGGTGGCGCATTAATGGGCGCATTTAAGGGGGATTGGAATAAAAAATAAATAAAGAATTTAGATGCATATAAAGTCATGGAAATATCAGTATGTAATTGTTGTGGTAAAAAGGACGCAAATGTGACACACTGCACCTTTAAGATTAAAGGCGGGATGAGTTCCTGTGGAGAAACATGCACAGTGAGTGTAATTATCGTGGTATCCAAGTGTGTGTGTGGTTTGTGTGTGTGTGCTGCTCCCTCATCTTCTCTCCCTAAAGTATTCATGTATTAATGTGGGAATGTGTTACTCATGTGGGGAGTGAAGGAGTGTGTGATGATGGAGGTGGGGAAAGATGGGAGCCATTTAGCAACACTGTATTAATGGCTTGTGCCGCACACTGCAGGTGATAATGGATGTTGCAGCACTTGGTGCAAACTGCTTGACTGTGTGTGTGTGTGTGTGTGTGTGTGTATGTGT
>JAFBJT010001834.1:133352-147372 GCA_016785325.1 Chascanopsetta lugubris
CCCCCTGTTCTCCTCCATAGTTGGAATGTAGGTGAAGGGTCAAAGCCGAGTGTACGCCGAGGTTGTACCAGGTGACCGACAATGATATGACTTGTTATTGGAAAATATCGTCCCGCCACAAACCCGGGGAACGTCCCTTTAGGTCACTGTTCTATGTTTTATGTCCCAAAAAGCCTCGGACCCCAGACTGAGCTAATTATAGACGGCTAACAGGCAGGACTGGGTTCGAACTGGACGATACGTCCTGAGCAGCAGACTCAGATGAATGACACTGGTCCTTCACCTCGTCTGACCTTTAACCTACTAAGATAGAGAAGGACGTGACTCCAGCTGCTGGGATTACGTCATTGTACAGGATGTTTTATGACGTAATAATAAAAATATAAACATATACAAGTTGAATGTCAGACACTGTCAGCTGCAACTACAGAGAGACTTATATTGATTACTTGGACTCAATATAATGATTAATATTGAATGATACTGAACTGATGTTTGGAACTGATATGTGTTTACTGTAAACATGTAAAACAATTATTGTTAAATTCATTCATTTCCTGAAACACAAAACATTGCTAAAACTTAATGACAAATTTAAATAATATACTTTTCAAAAAACATATCAAATGCTAATGAAATACATATTACATTCACATTTTAGTTAAACAAAAGTATTGATGAATGTAAAGTTTTGTAAATACAAATGAATGGCAAATTGCTGTACGTATAAATGAAGCCCCATATAATTGATATACACCTTACTGCGACAGCAAATCAAATAATTAATTAGAATGCTCTTAAATCAAAGAATGAAAACATAAATTCTATTATACAGGATGCTGATCATTGTAGAACTGGACATTAAAAATGTGTGTCTCCACAGGAAACAATGGCCGCCATGATGCTGAACACGGTTCGCGGCTGCTCTCTCAGTCCTGCCTGGGCAGCGCGGTTTGGTACGTTGAGTCGCCTTCAGTCACTGCGCGTGTTCTTTACCTGTCAAAGTCATTATTCTGGATATTGTTGTGATGTTGTGTCACTGCCATGTTAGTTTGATATTGATGGACTTAGAGATGAACATGGATTGTGTGTTTGTGTGTCTCAGGGGCGCGCTCCCTCAGTACCAGCACTCAGCTGCAGGCTCAGGGTGAGTTTTTTTTATTTACAGCATTTTCTTTATTCATCAAGGCTGAAATTGAAAAGCTGCATTGATTCATTCATTTTTTCCCTACTTGGAATAAAGTAAATAATGTATCTCCTCCTCCTTCTTCTTCTTCTTCTTCTTTCAGTTCAAACAAAGAGCAAGAAGACACTGGCACGGCCTGGCATGAAGAACATCGTACTCGTTGAGGGCGTTCGAACCCCTTTCCTCATGTCCGGAACCACGTATGTCTCTGCTCCTCACAACTCCAGTTCAACACCTCTAATATGGAAGTGATCGAGAAAAGTCAAATGAATTCTCGTCTGTTTGACAGATACGCTGATCTCATGCCTCATGACCTGGCCAGAGCAGCTCTGCAGTGAGTGTCTGCGCACGTTTGCCACCTTGATACCGAATCCATCCTTCGTATTCCTCATCGTACGTGTGATTTCGTTCAGTGGTGCCGCGATTCAATGCTTATTGCTGGGTGTTTCTGTAGAGGCCTGCTGAACAGAACCAGTGTCCCCAAAGATGCCGTTGACTACATCATCTACGGAACCGTCATCCAGGAGGTCAAAACCAGCAATGTAGCAAGAGAGGTACGCACCCTCACAAACACTCACTCCCTCTCATTTCCATTATCTTTAGTAAGTGCGCATTTTCTAAGATGTATTGTATTTGCTGTGACTCCAGGCAGCGCTCGGTGCCGGCTTCTCTGACAAGATCCCGGCTCACACCGTCACCATGGCCTGCATTTCCTCCAACCAGGCCATGACCTCAGGTACGTGCGGGATATCAAATCTCTCAAACGGGCCTTTGTCCGACACCTCACCCTCCTGAACGTGCGGGAGAAGCTACGCTCGACTTCACTTGTCATTCAAACTCCAAAGATGTTTAGTACGTCCACTTTCTTTTTCGGAAGCGACAACAATGGCCGGAATCTCACGCACTGCCCCTTTTTAAAGGGCCGGCTGCGACTGTTTGATGTGACTGTGTCTCCTCCTCTGCAGCTGTGGGTCTGATTGCTGCGGGCCAGTGTGACGCGGTGGTGGCCGGCGGAGTGGAGTTCATGTCAGATGTTCCAATCCGCCACAGCCGCAAGATGAGGAAGACGATGCTGGGCTTGAACAGAGCCAAGACGCTCGGCCAAAGGCTCAGTCTGATTGGCAGCATCCGAATGTCCCACCTCACCCCGGAGGTACAGACATTCCCCCGCACCTCCAACACACGGTGTTATTGTTCCTTACCTTGTATCGTATGTGTGTGTGTGTGTGTGCGTAGCTTCCAGCTGTGGCCGAGTTCTCCACGGCGGAAACCATGGGCCACAGCGCCGACCGTCTGGCGGCAGCGTTTGGAGTCTCCAGGCTGGAGCAGGACGAGTTTGCCCTGCGCTCACACACCATGGCCAAACAGGCCCAGGACGACGGGCTGCTGCAGGATATCGTTCCCTTCAAAGTGCCAGGTACAAAAAAGACAAACGGCCTCCTGCCCCTGTTGGAGAGGAGCACGTGTTTGAGGGCAGAACCGACGGCTGCGTGTTCCGCGTCGTTGTTGTTCTATTCACGGCCCGGTCTGGTTTGTTATTGGCGATCAATATTTTCAGTACATTTTCTTTCAAAGGTTAACGACGCACTGTGTAAGATTCAATAGAAATGATCTATCTGGGGATTGAATATGAATGAATTAATCTCATGTATTCACTTAGCTCATTTAGCTTTTACTACCCTGCAATGAGCCTTTTATATTAAAGGTGCAGTGTGTAAGATTTGGTGACATCTTGAGGTGAAGTTGTATCCATCACCTCACCCTTCTGAACATGCAGGAGAACCTGTGGTCGACTTCAGTCGTCATTAAAACTCAAAAGATGTTTAGTATGTCCACTCCGGGCTACTGTAACAACATGGCCGCCCCCACAGAGAGGAGCCGCTCCTCATGTAAATACATATTTAAGGGTCATGGAAAATGAATAAAACATGTAGGTGATGACAGCAGGTGTCGTGTCATTTTGAGTTTGTTTACCTAAAGTCTTTCATTCATGTTCCCAGGTCGAGACATCGTTTCCAAGGACAACGGCATCCGTCCGTCCTCCATGGAGAAAATGGCCAAGCTCAAGCCTGCCTTCATCAAACCTCACGGCACAGTCACTGCTGCCAACTCCTCCTTCCTGGTACGCACACGCACACGCGCACACACACACACACACGCGCGCGCACACACACACGCACACACACACACACAAAGCTACAAAAACAAAGCTGTAAATTACCTGAAGCTAAACACTGTTCAAATCTGACGAGTCTTTTCAGTTCAGACAGCAACATTTGACTTTTTGGGGTTGAGTTGAATTAAAATGGTGATGTGTTTGTGTGTGTGTGTGTGTGTGTGTGTGTGTGTGTGTGGTTTAGACTGACGGTGCCTCTGCTGTGCTTATCATGTCTGAAGAGAAAGCGTTGGCTATGGGTTACAAGCCTAAAGCCTACCTCAGGTACCTGCGCCCTCTCTGTTTGGTGGAACCGCCTCAGTCGGTGCCTGTTGAGATGACACATGCTAATCACTTCCTGTTTTCATCCTGACAGAGACTTTGTCTACGTGTCACAGGACCCCAAAGATCAGCTGCTTTTGGGGTGAGTCTCTGTGTTTAGTGGTTTACTTTCTCATTTTGTTTATTGCGTTTTTCCCGTCTCTGGTTTTTAAAGCTGAAAAGCTTCTGTGAACACTGACGTGCGACGGATCCACTTCCTGTTTGTTTCTCTCAGGCCGACCTACGCTTCACCCAGAGCCCTGGAACGAGCCGGTTTGTCCATGAGTGACATCGACGTCTTCGAGTTCCACGAGGCCTTTGCAGTAAGTCGTGTCACGCAGTGAGGCACCAAAGGTATTTGATCTATTGTGTTGATATTTATTTTAATAATGTATATATTCTTTCCATGTGTCGTCCTCAGGGTCAGATAATGGCAAATCTGAAGGCCATGGACTCGGACTGGTTTGCCCAGACGTACATGGGAAGACAATCGAAGGTAAAGACATCAACTTATTATTATTATTATTTTTTTTACAGAATAGCTCAGTATAGTTTCCCTGGTGGTAACATTACACTTTTCATCCATCAGAACTGTGTCGCTGCGTTCTCATCGTACTTGCGTATTCTAGCGGTTGTGTCCAAAATAGAGACTCTGGCTTTATTCTGCATTGACACAGAAATCCAGTTGATCAGTTTTAGTATTTAAATCAGACTTATGCCACTTTAGTATGTGTCGCTATATCAGAAATATATCTCACGCAGCTTGTATGAGCGCAGTCATAACTAGCTTTTCGCCATAATGCATCTGGTGCGAGTTGTTGTTGTTGTTGACCTGCACCGACGGCTACGGGACTGCTAGCATAAGCTGCTACAAACGGTAAAAGCTAGCCGCCTAGCTTAACTCCGTCCTTTGCCACATCGCTGCGTAACTTTCGATAATCCTTTAAAACAAACTCTCTCTAAATTCACCACAAAAGCCTCCGTTTCTATATTATCTCACAACGTAGCAAATACGCCACTTCTGTTGTCGCCGATGGCGCGTGTCAATAGATATGAAATCTGTAGCGTCTGTGTGAGATCTGACCTCTGACCTCCTGAAGGTGGGGACTCCCTCCATGGACAAGTTCAACCTGTGGGGAGGCTCTCTGTCTCTGGGTCACCCGTTCGGTGCCACCGGCTGCAGGCTGGTCACCACGGTGGCCCACCGGCTGCAGAGGGAGGGGGGGCAGTACGGACTGGTGGCGGCGTGTGCTGCCGGAGGACTGGTAAACAAAGCAGATTATAAAAAAACAACAAAAAAAACAAGTCGACGTGAATATGAATCTATGTCAACGCAACCATTCTGGTGTTTCTCAGGGTCACGCCATGGTGATTGAAGCCTACCCCCAGTAAAGCACCTCACAGCAACGCCCGTCAATCCATCCTCACGTTCCTCGCGGCAACGAGACGCTCTAACATCCAGACTGGAGTGTTCACACAAGCACCACTTTGCCTTGATCTGAGAGGAGTCGGATGCGTGATGTAACAAAGCTTGTGTAAATCTCAACGTTTCAGAGAGGCGGTTTTAAAATGGAAGCTGAGGATTGTTCTCGCCTCGGATTGTGTGGACGTCACGTCGGCACGGTGGCAGGTTCGAATGTTACATAGCTACGTGTCAGAGGAGCCACGGACAGTGCTAATGTTTATATGATATGCAGTTGTATTTTTCTTTTCGTACAAACCGGAGATTAAAACCATGTGACGCTAACGATGACACTTGTTTCCCTGTGTGGTTTCACTCGCGCGTTCACGCGTCGCCGTTTTGCGATAGCTTCACTCCTGCCTACTTCCTGGTTCGTCCAAAAATGGGTAAAAGAGGCGGAGCACAGGTAGAGCTGGGGGTGGGGCCCATGGTGCTGTCACAGCATCCACAGACGGGTCGGCCCAGGTGTCACTCAAGAGGCCACGCCCCTTAGTTATGCACAAATCTTGCAGTTGGCCATTTTAACATGGGAGTCTATGAGCATTGACTCAGGACAGCCTCAAGTGGCCACCCTGTGAACTGCAGGCCTTTCTACTTCCATTCACACGAATGGATGGGACATTTTCCTCGTCAGCCGGGAGTAGTCGACCAATCACACGAAAGCGGGCCAGCCGGCCAATCAGAGCAGTCTGTGTGGGAGGGGAGAGGGGCTCTAAAGAGTGTCTCAGGGAGAGGAAACCGAATGAACCGATCTTTCTCCATGGACCCTATTAAAATGTTTGGCCCCAAAAAACAAGCAAACACAAGATTATTATGGGATATAACTTTTCAAACTAGGTGTTTGTTTTGTCTCTACATTTCCCAGAGGCCTCGGTGTTTGATTCCAGGTACTAATGCTGATCATCCAAGATTTATTCAGCCAACCACAGCATGGAGGGAGATCAATGTATAGACAGCTTTGTTTCACCACCAACAACAACAACAACAACCAGCACTTCACAGACCAGGTGGGGCTCCTCTTAAATATCTTCCCTCCAAATTTGCATAGCCAAAATACAAATATATATATAAATATATAAATAAATATATATTTGGTGCAGCAGGATGTGTCAGCAGTCGTCTGGCTGTGGATTCCTCGGCTCTTAATTGGTGCTGAATGATGCAGTCTGCCTCTGACAAGACGACTGATGTTAATGAGGAGGTAAAGAGGGATGTTTGGGCTTCCTGCTGTTTTTTTATTTATTTATTTTATTTTATTTTTTTAAACGGCATGAATATTTAAAATTAGCAGCGTGACTGGCAGATGACTTAAAAGTTCACATCCCGCCGCCGCCGTTGTCGTCGTGGTGGTGGAAGAAGGGAAACGTGTGCCTCGCCGCTGTAATTGACTGAGGGTGCGTTAGATTTCTACATCAACGTCTCCTGCATGCGCCTCCATCCCCTCAGCGCTCACCGGGGACTCCCGCGCACACGCACACACCTGAGGTTGTGGGGGCCCCTGTTAACATAAGTTCAGTCAGACACCTCCGTTTAAAAGGTATTTAAAGATTTAATTCCACCACTTTTTCTCTCCGTGACTGTGAGCGGGGAGGCGCTGATTAATGCGAGCGGAGGCTGTCACACGTACGGGGCTGCGGGCGGAGGGGAAGAAAAACCAATGTTTTACTGCCGAGGCAAAACGGAGCTCAAATGTAAATAGCAGGGAGAGAGACAGAGAACGTGGTGTGTGTGCGTGTGCGTGAGTGTGTGTGTGTGCGTGAGTGTGTGTGTGTGTGTGTGTGTTTCTCTCCACAGCTTCAAAAACGCCTCAACCCTGCGAGACACTGGAGACACGCCGACAGAGCGGGGCCTCCTCCCGCCTCTCCTGCCGCAGCAGGGCCTTTGATCACCCGCAACCTTTTATGGGGGATGACTGGCGCGTGCACCCGCTGCTGTCACTACAAATCTACCTCACTGTGCGCGAGGGAGGGGGGGAGGGAGGGGGAGGGAGGGGGAGGTAGGGAGGGGGGGTAGAGGGGGATGGGGGGTGGTGTCTTTCATCTCGTCCTCGGCGGCTCACGCGGGGCGGCACCTGCTGAAATGTGCACTTGACTTCCTCCACCTGCTCGGCTGCACACACCCGGGTATGTGTGGGTGATGGTTCAAGGATGGATGGATGAGGGGGTGCGGGAGTGAGTAGGTGGGTAAATGGGTTAATGGAGAAATGGATGGAGGGAAGGAGGGAGGGGGGCGTGAGTAATAGATGGATGAGTGAGTGAGTGGATGGATGTCATGTTGTCGAGGACCCAAACCTCAAAATGATACAACCTAACATTCATCAATTCATCCATCCACCTAATTAACCATCCATCCATCATTCACCCATCCACCTAAGTAACTATCCATCCATTCATCCATTCATCCATCTAATAAATCATCAACTCATCCATCCACCTAATTAACCATCCATCCATCATTCATCCATCCACCTAAGTAACTATCCATCCATTCATCCATCTAATAAATCATCATCTCATCCATCCACCTAATTAACCATCCATCCACCTATCATCCATCCATGCATGAATAAACAACAATTAGTCCACAACAGTTTGCATGACAGACAGGGAGAAAGGGTGTGTGTGTGTGTACGTGTGTGTGAGCGTGTGTGTGTGTTCATGAACATATTCCCATAAATGTGATTCACTGTGCTGTGAATGTCAAAGTGAGTGTGAGTGGGTGTTTGTAATGGTAAAAGATTTGGTATCTATGGGTGTATAAGTGACACTGTGTGTGTGTGTGTGTGTGTGTGTGTGTGTGTGTGTGTGTGTGTGTGTGTGTGTGTAACTCTTTTAATAGCCTACTGCAGAGGTGTCACAGCAGCAGTGTACATGTGTATGTCGCAGAGATGAGAAGAGACATGACATGTACAAATAAGTGGCCATCACACACACACACACACACACACACACACACACACACACACACACACACACACACACACACACACACACACACACACACACACATGGCTGTAAGAAGAGGACTACTGGATCTGCACATCCAAACCTAAAGAGCACAGCGCTTGTATTACAGATGAATAGAATTAAAGGTGTGTGTAGGATGTAGCGCCACCATGTGGTGAAGTTACACACTGCAGCTGAAGCCCCTCCCCTCACTGGGAGCATGAAGGAGAACCTTCAGTTCTCATTCAAACCTAAAAGGTGTTCAGTTTGTCCATTCTGAGCTACTGTACAAACGTGCTGGTCCAACATGGCCGCCTCACCACAAACTTACGTACTGGACCTTTAATTGATTTCAATTAAGGAGTTTAACGGTTATAGATACAAATACAGATAGACACACACACACACACACACACACACACACATACACACACAACGTGCTAAACACTACACATGTGGGTCTGATCAGGGGCCTAAGATGGTGCATATTTGTGGAACCTCACTCTCTGCCTGTCTCTCTCACTCATACACACACACACACACACACACACGCACACACACATGCACACACACATCTTGACGTCTGTCGGTTGTACACCAGCCGTATGGTGGATGGACGGGGTTGTGTGTGTGGAGCAAGTGGATTATGGGGAACGGTAATTGGCTGTCCAGAGAAGCTCCATCACAGTGTGTGTGTGTGTGTGTGTGTGTGTGTGTGTGTGTGTGTGTGTGTGTGTGCACTCTGTCCAGAGTTCATTATGTTCTCATAACGGTCAGTTAGGGTTGTCCGCCAGGCGCCATCTCCTGTTGGGATTGTAAATGTTATTGATCAGACGCACACGCCGCATCCATAACGAGAGCGCGCGCACACACACACACACACACACACACACACACACACACACACACACACACACACACACACACACACACACACACACACACACACACACAAGTACAAGTCATTAGGAGCCATACACATTCATTGACATATTCTCATTAACACTCCCTCGTCATACACACTAAACATCTATACACTTGTCAGACAACACACACACACACACACACACACACACACACACACACACTAATTTAGTTGAGTGTGATGGGGGAGAGTGAAGGATGGAGGGCGCCCAATGTGGACGTGTGTGTGTGTGTGTGTGGTTCGCCAGCGTGCACAGCCATGTGTGTTTGTGTTGGTATCGAGCGTGACATTTGTGTCAGGCAGCAGTGTGTGTTTGTAAGAGCGGATGTGTGTGTGTGTGTGTGTGTGTGTGTGTGCGTGTGTGTGTGTGTGTGTGTGTGTGTCAGAGTCTGTCAGCCCTGGCGTCTCGTGTCAGGGCGAGAGGCGAGACATTAACAACTTCTGTCATTCTGCTGACAAAATGGTGGCAGAAGATTTCCCATGGTGCCCTGATGACTGCTGGCGTTTGTCAACAAGCCCTGTCACTGCTGCGATAAGGGGAGGGGGGAGGGGGGGAGGGTTGGGGGGGGGGAGACGGGGGGAGAGGTAGAGAACACACACACACACACACACACACACACACACACACAGTCTGGGAGCGAGTGCACCTGTATGGACATGGACACACACACACACACACACACACACACACACGCACACACCATTCAGTTCTCTATTTCTCTATCATACCAAATATCTTTGGCTTCAAGACGTTAGGGGACAAAGACTTGCGCATTATTATTAAAGTTAATATTATAATCATTGTATTATTATTAGTTTGTGGTAAAAGTCTGACTTTAACTAAAACAATGTCTCAATTATTTCAAAAATAAAAATTGTTAATGCTTTTGTGGAGTGGAGTGGGCAGTTCACTCACTAACCCTAACTCCTCCCACTTCCTGGTTCATCCCAAAATGGGCAAAGAGGCGGAGCACAGGTAGAGCCATGGTACTGTCACAACATCCACAGGTCAGGCTTGACACAGGTTTGATTCACAATCATGGTTAATGGTCTATGGGGATTGACTCGCTTTTGAAACCATCCTCAAGTGGCCACTTTGTGAACTGCACGTTTTGGGAGTTACCACGAAGACAAACAGTGGGGGAACAGCTGATGTTTATGTTACTGACAGATTTATTCAAAATCTTCTTTTGGACACAAGCTTTATGTTTCTAACAATTTTCAAAACAGATGTTCATAAATTGTATTTACACTTTCTCCTACTATCTAATAATGAGGCCCCAGTGGAGTCAGCACAGTGGTGATTGAATCCAACAACTCATTAAAACTAAACTTGGTGGAAAATCATTTTTGGTCCTCGTCCCATTCATTAACATGGAGGACGGGGGGGAAGCAATGACTCACGCGGCGACCGGCTACAGGATGAAGAAACTTTTGCTGAGTCATACATTGTCTAACCACACAGTCTCTGATCCAAAATAATGTGTCATCAATGTCAGAAAAGTCCCGTGGTTGCGTAACAGAGTTCCACTTCAGGCTAGAGTGTTTTCAGACTGTGTCACAGACGTCTCTCACAGACTTGACTCGAATATAAACCATCTCAACTATGAGACCTGAACAAAAACATCACTTTAATCTTTCACCGTTCCCAAAGTTCAGCCCGCTTTATATATCGAATGTGGCAGATATGAATCTTATCAGTGTGGGTTTGGTCAGAATGCCTAAGTGTCCTCCTCCATTCCTCTTTGTGTACGTCTCCGCAGCTGCCTTTAAAATTGACATCTCAATGCAAAGCAGGGAGATTTACTTTGAAATGAATCAATATGTGATGGAAGTCTGGGTACTGATAAGGTGATGGAGCCAAATATGAACCGCAGCCCTAAGGCAGATCTACTTCAGGCGGTGTTCCCCCAATGTGGGCATGGATGTGGGGAAGAGGGGGGTGGGTTGGTGGGGGGGGGGCCCTAGGCCTAAGGGCATCTGAGATAAATCTGATAGGACGTGAGATGATTAATAAGAAGAGAGAAGACATTTTTACTTCAACACATAGTTTGCAAAAATTCTTTACATTTTCAAAGTCATCATTTTCGGTGAGAGTTATTCAACCCAAACTGAATTCATCAATATGAAATGTTTATATCTAATTCAGGAATAAGCATGGATTTCCACTTCATGGACACTATATTTGATAAGAGTTCCTTAATTTTTAATTAGTTCCTTTTGGTTTAAAATCAGTAAATTCCTACAAATCTGAGCGTTTTGCCATTAGCAGTGTTAAGGAGGGGAACATGGTCACACATTCAGGATATCAGCATGTTGTAGCTGTGAATGAAAAACAACCTGCTGGAAATTCTCGGGTTGAATAAATGACAATTGATTTGCCATTTTTTTAAATTACTGCCAATCAATAATCCGTCCATCAACTAATCATTTAATCAATGGGAGCCTTTTTGTCTCAGGAGGACAATAATTAACATTTTTAAATTATTCCTCACTAATCTACTGACATTATTCATGAGCGGAAAGTAACTGAGTCATACTGGACTATTGTACTTTACTGTTGTTCTGTTACACTCGTTCGTGAGTGTGTGGAATTTAGTGACATTTTGTGGTGAAGATGCATTCCTCGCTTTTCACTAAAACTCAACACTTGAATCTGTCCGTTCTGGGCGACTGTAAAAAAAAAATAAAATAAAAATAAAAACATGGCAGCCTCCGAGGAGGGGACCCGCTCCTGATGAGAATATAAAGGGCACAGCATCTTTCACCAGTGGCTTTATCCCTTCAATCATAATTATTCCGTCACTTCATAAAACCGCTGAATAAAACATGAAATCATTCATATCGATATTGACGGCTTCCGTCCGCAAACATGAAAAGTGTGCTGTGCTCTTTGTGCCGAGATGAAACCCGGCTGCTTGGATTCCAGTCATGCTCCCTCATTGATCCTGCCGCCGCCCGCCTCCGTCTACAAACTCATAATGCTGCCTTCAATTGGGTCTAAATGGATGGCACGGTGCTGTCTACACAAGGGGTCGGAGGTCAAACCCTCAGGATCCTAAGCAGCCTGAAGCAGCTGCTGCTCTGACCCAACGACCTTGTGGAAATGGTCTCAGAGGACGAAGGGGAAGAGGGGGAGAACAAAGGGGGAGCGACGGACGACAGATCAGCGCGTCGCCATCAAAAGCTCAGTTCAGTCGCTCGTCATTGTGACAATGTGTGTGTGTGTGTGTGTGTGTGAGTGTGTGTGGATACATTTGAAAATGAATAGTTCCTCTCTCAGACTCGGCCTTCAGTCCACACTGCGCCAGATGATTCCTCTTCCAAGCCTTTCAATAAACATGGCTTTCCCGTCAAATTTAAGAAAAGAAAGGGGAAAAAATATGCCGGCCTTGCTTTTTTCAGGCCTTTTCAAAACACGGTTCTAAAGATGAAGAGAAAACAACCTTCAGAGCTTCACAGTCACGATTCAATCACGGCAAAAACAAGAAGCGCACACACAAAAACATCACTAACTACAAGTGTACCAGACAATGTGTGGATCAAAGCCTCCGCTCTGCTGTGCAGCATCAACATCACAACACTTCCTTCCTACTCAGGTGCCATGAAGAGAGACACTGCATCTCCTCTTCCTCACACTGTCCAGAGATGAAGACTGACCATGAACATTTTACGGATGAAAAAGAAAATGTCTGCATCAAAAAACGAATTGAAACTCAGCTTTGAAAAAGACCACTGGTGTGAAATGATATAAATAAAGATTTGGTACTTTAAAAAAAAAAAAACAGTTTAGTAAGTGACATTTCCATAATACAAGACAAACAGCTAGTCTCCAACAAAACCATGTCCAATGAGAGGGGAGCCTTGAAAAGTTTTGAGCAATCAGGAGCAAAAAACAGGTGTTTGAGACAGAGGCTGACAAGAGGAGCAGCAGTAATGGACCACTTGTGAACACCAGAACATTTAAAATATTAAAATCACGTATCTGAATGTAAGCCGGATCCATTTATATTTTAAAGTGATCTAAAGCTGGCAGCACAATACAGAGCCAGAAATGAAGATACTGTCACGATGAGGAAACGATGGCGGAATCCAGGACGTGCGTCTCATTTCCTTCCTGGTGAATTTGTATTTTTCGCATGAATTTCATTTCATCCCGACAATGAGCTCATCACAAAGAAGCCAGACAGCAGTCTCACACTTTAACTGCTCTACATTTGCATCAACATCGCATACTCTGTGACTCTCTGCTGCCTTTCGCTCTCTTCTCCAAAGTGGAGGTTCATGCGTGAGTTGAACAGAGGGGGGCGCTGATTAAAGCCACGGGAGCGATTCACAGCTTCGTGTAGCCTTTAAACAGAGGTACGCGACAGCAGAGTGCGGCACAGAGTCAGAGCTCGCAACAAGGTTAGAAAGCTGCAGGAGCATCACACTGGTAATTACAGAGGCAGTCACACACACACACACACACACACAAACACACACACACACACACACACACACACACACACACACACACACACAGAGCATCTGACATCTGCAGGCAACTGGTGCCATGGCAGCTAGCAGCTAATTGGATCATTGTCTGGAAAAGGAGAGAGGAGGAGCGAGGGATGAGGGAGGGGGAAAAAAGAAAGAGAGGAAAACTGGCAGGGGAGAGAAAACAAGAGATTAATGAGACCAACCGCTCTCATAAGACCGTCGGGCAAGGTGAAAGTCTCCGGGGACGGAGCCGCAGATTTGGAGGCGAGTGGAGCACCTGAGTGACTCTCAGGCTCCGGTTCGTCCTGATCACATGGTGATCACATGACCCGGTCTGGTCCAGTGTCCAGTCTGTGGTCCTGGTCTGTGGTCGCCACAGTCAGTGACGCAGCAGCCTTCCACTAGTGCAGCCAAATTGTCTAACTCACTCGCCCCCTAGTGGCTGGCTGCAGTTTTGGTTATCAAGCAATTTTTTTTTTAACTGTACGAAAGATTCTCTTGCCGTGGTTTATTGTTACTATGTAATGTTCGATCAAATTATATA
>JAFBJT010001834.1:156085-168086 GCA_016785325.1 Chascanopsetta lugubris
GGCGAGAGACACACACACACACACACACGCACACACACACACACACACACGCGCGCGCGCGCACACACACACAGAGCAGGGCAGCCAGGGGCCAGAGCTCAGGGACGGGCGAAGGTTCACGTCCTCCTCCGTCCGTCTGCTGCTGAATGTGAGGAGACTCTGACAAACACCTGCTGTTTGTGTGTGAAGTCAACTTCAGGATGTTATCGTTGCTCCTCAGCGCTGTAATGGCATCACGCTGAGCTCACAGGGATTCGAACCCGATTTTACACAGGTGCCACCGCAGACAGGTGCTAATGAGCAGACGCATTAACACGATGGCATCTGTGAATATATCAACATTTACCTCACAGCGAGTCACTGTCAGCTCACTGAGACTCATCAACAAATGGAGGTGGCTCTCGGTTCGGTTTGAGCCATTTAAAGGTGCAGTGTGTGAGATTCACCTCGATCTATCGAAAGAGAGAAAGAACAGACAGCTCCTCGCTCGTCACTGCACCTTCTCTATGTTCAACACGATCTGAGACCAAGTCGCTGCAAAGGCCCGTGTGAGACGATGCAACTCAAATAGAACAACTACTCTCCATAGAAGGAAAGAAATAAACCATGGTAGCTCATCAGGTGTGACTCGCACGTCCAACACCTCCACCCTCTCTGCTCCTCGCACGAGAAACAGGCAGAAACGGCCTTCGAGCAGCAACAGCGACCTCCACGCTCGGCGGAGCGCGACAGACCGAGGGCGAGGGAGCGTGAGCCGGGTTCGGACGCGCTTCCTCCGAGAGGAGTCGCTTCCTCCGAGAGGAGTCGCTTCCTCCCGGAGGAGTCGCTTCCTCCGGGAGGAGTCGCTTCCTCCGGGAGGAGTCGCTTCCTCCGGGAGGAGTCGCTTCCTCCGAGAGGAGTCGCTTCCACCGAGAGGAGTCGCTTCCTCCCAGAGGAGTCGCTTCCTCCGAGAGGAGTCGCTTCCTCCGAGAGGAGTCGCTTCCTTCGAGAGGAGTCGCTTCCTCCGAGAAGAGTCGCTTCCTCCGGGAGGAGTCGCTTCCTCCGAGAGGAGTCGCTTCCTCCTCGCTCTCCTGAGTGACGGAGCCCAAAATAACTCTGGTTTTCTTTTCATCTCCCTCCGCCTTGTTTACGCATCCACGACTCCCGTCTGCGCCGCACAGCTCAGGCGAGGACCGAGCTTTTGGTGTTTCCATGGCGACGGGGGAGCCGGAGGTCTCCGAGGTCACATCGGAGGGAACCCGGAGCCGAGCGGCTGGGTGTAAATGTACACGCCGCCGCCGCCTTGTCGTTATTGGATGTTTCATGAGCGCCTCTCGCCGCCTCACCGACACTGACGTGATAAATAGTCGGCAGGGGCAATAAAACACAAGAGCCCCGATCCAGCATGGGATGATGGGATGGAGCAGAGTATGTCCCGATAAAGAGGTTTGGAGAGGAAGGGAGTGAGTTCGGCGCCGGGAAGTGGATGACATCCATTATGGAGGAGGTGCTCGGCCTCCTCTGCGCAGGAGCAGGAGGAACAGAGGAGAAAAACATCTCCTCTTTGCAGACTGCAGAGGGGAGGAGCTGAAACCAAGGTAAATAAGATGGAATCCAGCTGGGATCCACGCTGGGTGTGTTAGAGAGGATTTACAGTGCGCCGCTGCACGGGCGCCAGTTCCAACAGGAAACACTTTCAGCTTCTCGCTGCATCAAAAGCCCTGTGATGCATCCAGGCCCTTTTAGAATTGAGCAGAAACTGGGCCAAAAAAAAAAGAAGAAAGAAAGAAAGAAAGAAAGAAAGAAAGAAAGAAAGCAGCAGCAGCAGCTCTGATATGTTAGTGTTTGATCGCGATGCTGCATCTCGGCTTCTTATTTCCTCCTTATGAGCTGCGCAGATTGTGTCCACAGGGTAATCTCCCATGCACACGTTTGAACATATGGTATTAAATACCTCGGCGTGTGCAGCAGCAGCAGCAGCAGCAGCAGCAGCAGCAGCAGCAGCAGCAGCAGCCGACAGGGAGGAAGGAAAGGAGAGAAAATGATATCACGTGACATAAACGCGGCAAATGTGCAGCTCGTCGCATGTTGGACATGTGGATGCGGTCGGCACCAAAGGGCAGGGGGGCTGGCAGGCTGCGAGGGAGGAGGGAGGAGCGGGGAGGGGCATGGGAGGAGGGGGGAGGAGGGAGGAGGGGGCGGGGCAGCTGAGCGCTTTACCCCTGAATGTCAGTAAATGTTAGGAAACATGGAAGGGGTGTTGTCGGTATCTTAATCCAGCAAATGCCAGACCACTCAACTTCCTGCGGCGGTAAATCACTGCCGGTTCACAGGTCGTCAGCAGTGACCGTCGATGTCAGAGGTGTCAAACATACGGCCCGCGGGCCAGAACCGGTACTGCGGGGGAGGGGGTCCAATCCAGCCCCTGAGATGATTTTTTTAAAGGGTAAAAACAAACGGTGTACTCGCTTTTTGTTGGTTATATTGAGTATGTTTAGATTTTGAGTCTTTTCATTAAAGGTGCAGTGTGTACGATTTGGTGACATCTATTGGTGAAGTTGAATGCTGCATCCATCACCTCACCCATTGCTTTCAGGCAGCAGAACCTATGGTGGCCCTTCAGTTTCCATGGCAAACCTGAGCGTCATACATTCAGGTGCTTATACATTTGTAAGAAAGTGACAAAAATGTACCGAAATCGCACACACTGCACCTTTAAACTCACAAGTGTACTTGCAGGTATTTAATCAAAGGGAGACATTTGAAGTTGTTCTTGTTGTTTATAGGTCGTCATGCTGCGATTTCACCGATACGGACCCACTTCAGAATTTGGCCCAATATGGCCCCTGAACTAAGGTGAGTTCTGTATCTACCGTCACCATGGTGATGGAGGTGGAGGTGGGGCGACATCATCGGCGACATCAAGGAGGAGGAGGAGGAAGAGGAGGAGGAAGAGGAGGAGGAGGAGGAGGAAGAGGAGGAGGAGCAGAGGAACATTTTTCAAGAGGGGCTTTGATCTTAAGGAGGAAAAGAGAAAATTGAACGCTCTTTGCTTTACTCTTCTTCAAAGGCGCGTGAGGAGCCGTTTCAGGGAGGCCTGACACGAACCCGTGTTTTGAGTTTGTCCAACAGAGGAGAAAACGCGTCTCACTCTCAGATCACTCTTCTCTAAGACACACTCCCGCCCGCCCGGATGGGACAGTGAGGAAAAACGAGAGCGTGTGTGTTTGTTTGTTGAATATATTATTTTATTTTAACATCATCATCATCATCATCATAGTTTAACTTTTAATTTCCCCTTCCTTCATTTTAAAATGATCACCTCTGAATGTACACATACTGCAAACTGTCAAAAATATACAAACAAATGCAGGCTTGTGCTATAGTCTGGTCAAATGTCTAAAAAACAGTGGCACTGGGAGGAGAGAGAGAGAGAGAGAGAGAGAGAGAGAGGAAGAGACAGACAGGGAGAGAGAGAGAGAACGAGAGAATGAGGAAGGCAGGAGAGAGAGAGAGAGAGAGAGAGAGACACTGAAACCGGTAGAGACATGCACAGCATCATTGTGAGCGCCACAGTGATCCAGGTGCGTGTTTCTTGTTCCATGTGGAAAAGTACAGACATGTCTTCGTCTGACAGAGCGTCACGTGTCGCCTGTCGCATGTTCAATTCCCCCCCTCAAAAAAAAAAAAATGAATGGAACTGTTAGGCACATCATTGTTTTTTATGGTTTTACATTTTCTGGAAAAGTCGGAGTTACCGTAAATGTCGTATGTTTCAACAAAAGGAGGAAAAAAATGAACCTTTAAAGAAAAGAAAAAATAAACAACTTCTTGTTCATAACTCAACATTGTTACATAATGTGTGTGCGTGTGTGTGTGCGTGTGTGTGTGTGTGTAGCCGGGTGTGTTGCGGTAAAAGTGAGCTAGTATTTGAGGTGTACTGTGGGTTGTTGTCGCTCTCTGTGATTGGCCGCCGGCGGGCGTCCAATCAGATGCTCAGGTCTTTGGGGTTGTCCTTGTAGGTCTTCTTGGGCTCGGGCAGTGAGGGTCTGGATGACTGGCTGCTGCTGGGGGTGGTCTTCAGGGTGCTGTAGTACTCCCTCACCTTCTCGGTCACGAAGTTGTCCTCGTCCTCCTCGTCCACCGAGTCGTCCCGTCTCGGGCTCCTGATGGGGGAGATGTCTCGTCCCAGGCTGCGGGCGCGGTAATACGGCTCGGGGGGGTTGTCCCGGCTGGCGTGGCGTCCGTCCCTCTCCGTCCTGGTGGGCGAGCGCCCCCTCAGCAGCGAGCTGTACCTCTTGTACGCCGAATCCGACTCGGGGGTGCGCGCTCGGGGCAGGGTGGCGTCCCTCTGGGCCCGAGTGGCCATGTCCCTCAGCAGGCCGTCCCCGCCGTACGCTCTGTCCACCGAGGAGGCTCTGAGCAGCAGGCTGTCGTCGCCGAACAGCCGCTCCTCCCGCCGCAGCGACGGGAGCGACGGGAGCGTGGCGTCGCCGTTGAAGCGGTCGGAGGCGGCGGCGGCGGGCTCGCGCAGGAAGCTGTCCTCGAACGGGAAGCTGAGCTCGGGGGACTTGGGGAGCTCCTTGGATGCGGGCGCATCCCCGTTGGGCTTCTCGTTACCGCGGCCCGGCCCCCCCGGGGAGGCGTAGCGGCGGTAGGGGTCCGAGGAGTGGGCGTGGCGTCCGGTGGGAGAGTGGTGCCGGTAGTGGTAGGGGGACCTGTGGCGGTGGGGCGAGCGGTAAGGGGAGCGGCGTGGAGAGCGGTACGGGGAGCGGTGGCGCTGCTGGCCGTGGTGTCTGTCGGGGGAGCGGCCGCTGCGCTGCCCCTTGTGGCGGCCCTCCAGGGTGTTCTCGGCACTGTGGGAGCGGCCGTGCTTCCTGTCGGGGGAGCGGTGGCGGCTGCGGTGCTGCCCGCTGGAGTGGTGGTGTTGGTGGTGGTGTTGGTGGTGGTGGTGGTGGCCGTCGCTCCCTCCCTTGCCGTCTTTCTTCTTGAACAGCTTGAACGCGTCCTTCCCCGTGGACTTCTTGTCCTTGTGTTTTCCCGTGCCCGTCTTCCTGTGGGGGGAGCTGTGGCGGTGGTTGGAATGGTGGTGCTTGCCGGTGCGGGTGGACTTGTGGCCCGGCTGCTGCTTCTTGCTCCGGGATGGTTGTGGTTGTTGCGGTTCCGGCGGGAAGCTGGACTCGGACGGCGCGGGCACCGTGCTCACTTCCGCAGCGTTTTGTAGCCCTGCGGCTGCGCCGGCTGCGACGCCGCCGTCGTTATGGCTGCCGTCTGTAAAACAGTGTGACATACAAACCAGGGCGGCGCCATGAAACACAGGGAGACTCGGACAGTTACCATGCGCAACCACTCTGACATGAAGCGCAGAGCCGTTCTGATGCCAGCGGAGATGGCGGGTTGTTAGATGGCACAGCCACAGCCAATGAAACGTTAGTGAGAAAGAAAAGGCGCCTGTCCCGAGACCCACAACCCAGAAGGAGCTGGGGTCGAGTCCCCCCCCTGAGCTGAGCATGAGGTGGGCGGTCGGGCGGCTGAGCCGGAGGCAGGTGACACTCGGTGCCAACATGCTGCATGTTGGTGAGGCGGCGCCATGCTCCTGACATGCACTGTCATGGTTTCCTCTAACTGTTAACAAGACAGACTGGGTCCAAAAGCAGTTTACTTAAAGGTGCAGTGTGTAAGATTTGGTGACATCTAGAGGTGAGGCTGCAGGTTGTATCCATCACCTCACCCTCGCCCCTCTGAACATGCAGGAGAACCTGTGGTCGACTTCAGATGTCATTAAAATTAAAAATAGATTTAGTGAGTCCACTTTGGGCTACAGTCAAAACATGGCTGCCCCCGTAGAGTGGAGCCTCTCCTCGTGGAAATATACATTAAGGGGCTCATTTAAGGGGAATGGAAAGGCGAGTTTGAATTCATGAAAATATCCTGATGTAAATTGTCTTTTGAAGCGACAAAAATGACCAAAATCGTACACACTGCACCTTTAACTTGACTTCTGCATAAGCAGCCGCTACAGATCATTGTATCGTCAGATGTCAGACTGAACCTGAACCAGAATCTACACTGACTCATCTGCCCCTCATGCATCCCAGCTGATGAGCGGCCGAGCCGAGGTCCGATGGACACAGACACACGATGCGCGTGAGGATCCAGACAAAGGCGATGACAGCAGCAGTGCATTTTGGGTGAATGGGTTCGTATGCCTGGGGTCGAGTCCCCCCCCCCTGAGCTGAACATGAGGTGGGCGGTCGGGCGGCTGAGCCGGAGGCAGGTGACACTCAGTGCCAACATGCTGCATGTTGGTGAGGCGGCGCCATGCTCCTGACATGCACTGTCATGGTTTCCTCTAAATGTTAACAAGACAGACTGGGTCCAAAAGCAGTTTACTTAAAGGTGCAGTGTGTAAGATTTGGTGACATCTAGAGGTGAGGCTGCAGGTTGTATCCATCACCTCACCCTCGCCCCTCTGAACATGCAGGAGAACCTGTGGTCGACTTCAGATGTCATTAAAATTAAAAATAGATTTAGTGAGTCCACTTTGGGCTACAGTCAAAACATGGCTGCCCCCGTAGAGTGGACCCTCTCCTCGTGTAAATATACATTAAGGGGCTCATTTAAGGGGAACGGAAAGGCGAGTTTGAATTCATGAAAATATCCTGATGTAAATTGTCTTTTGAAGCGACAAAAATGACCAAAATCGTACACACTGCACCTTTAACTTGACTTCTGCATAAGCAGCCGCTACAGATCATTGTCTCGTCAGATGTCAGACTGAACCTGAACCAGAATCTACACTGACTCATCTGCCCCTCATGCATCCCAGCTGATGAGCGGCCGAGCCGAGGTCCGATGGACACAGACACACGATGCGCGTGAGGATCCAGACAAAGGCGATGACAGCAGCAGTGCATTTTGGGTGAATGGGTTCGTATGCATGGATTTAGAGTGAGGGCACCACAGGTGATCTGAGGCCACACCACACACACCAGGATGGAGAGAGAGAGAGAGAGAGAGAGGGAGGAGGGAGACGCAGACGACAGCGAGGGGCAGTTACAAACCGTGGTCTGATTTTGGACAGAGGCCTCCCCCATCTTGTCATTTCTCATACATGCAGTGAGATGGGGAGCGACCATCCCTGAAGGAGGACAAGAGCCCGTCGCAAAGGGGGGGGGGGCGGAGGGGGGGGGGGGGGGGGGGAAAGGGGGGGGGGGGGGGGGGGGGGGGGGGGGGGGGAGAAGATAACACAGAAACAGAGGGAAAAGAGAAGAGCACAGTAGTTTAGATCCCCTGAAACCGACAAGAAGCAAGAACAAGGAGAAGTTATTGTGTTGATTTATTTTTTCAATGAAAAAAAAAAAAGTTTATTTGATCATTGAGTCGTCGAGAGGAAAGAGACAGTCCAGGAAGTTGCCCCAAACCCTTCAGTGGAAAACACCAGTTACAGAGAGAAGTCCCACATGTGCACATACTCACACACACACACACACTCACACACACACACACACACCTAAATATGTGGACACAGAAGCAGCAGAAACCCAAACACATAAAGCAAAGACAGTGAGACTGGCACATTCACAACAACAGTATATGAAGCAGTTTTACATTGCTGACAAAAATATATAAAAAAAATAAAAATAGAATACTGGCGAGACTGTCGAAGGTCGTTCCAACTAAAAAGTAAAAAAACGATGACCAAAAAATATACAACTTGAACTGATGTAGTATCGGACAGGGCTGCCCCGAATTCCTCGAAGCTCCGGCCGTCGCCGTGGTGACCGCTATTTAAATTGATCCCGACACAAACTACAAATAATAATCCAACTCAACAGTTACGAATCAACTGTTTGAACTCGAGCCACCCGACCCTGTGCGAGTCTCGCATTTTAGCTGACGTGGTTTTCATCACTTTGTTCGTTTGTGAACACAATAGCGGGAAAACTACACGACCATTTTCATTCAAATTTGAAGGGAGGATGTAACTTGGATTGGGGAAGAATTATTCAAATTTTGGTGGAGATCCATCATTTGGTTTTCAATCGGAGACATGTTATGTAAACCCGATTTCAAGCTAGTCACCTGTATCACAGGCTTGAGTTGGACCTTGGCAGAGCAGAGATCTGAGAACTTGCGCAGTGGAATTCAGGACAGACCCTGTTTATCGGTGCAGGTACAGACGGCGGCACATTCTTAGCCCAAAGAAAATAACACTGATGAACTTTTCAAGACAAGTAAATGCATCTCCACTCAAATGAAAATATAAAAAACATGATGGTTTGTGACTACCAATCCAAACTGGTCGATGCGAGAGAAAAAAAATGCTCCATAAATATTATGGAAAATAGACAATAGAGGGGCGAGGAAAAAAAATCTAATTTACACTTCTGACAGGTTCATGCAGCAATAGACTCTTATCCATTTATATGTGGCTTCGATTCATGGCTCTGTACATGGAACAAAAATACTTGTAAAAATGCCTCTATTCTTTTTATCACTGTACAAAATGTCTACATAACCGCGGTAGCTCTTTTATTCATGTTTTTGTTGTTTTTTCTGAAAGGAAGATGGGTGGAGTTCCTATCGTCACAGCTTTTCAACGACATCGACAGTGGGTGCAAATAAAATCCATGGACTGGTGAAGTAATGTCAAGCACAGGATCAGTGAGAGTTTGGAAGAAAAGCATCAGACTGACTTTTCTCCTCCGCAAACACACGTCTCACTTCAAACCCCTCAACGAGTTCAGTAGCTTACATTCACCTTCAATAAATATTATAAATACGTCCTAACTGAAGCTGCGAGAGATCCCATGATCATGTGACACAACAGGCGCTTAAACTAGTGTTTGATGAGGAGGCGGAGCCCGGCGGCGTCTCCACGATCTGACCCGCTGGGGAATCGTGGATATTTCAAAACCCCGGTCGTCAAACTCTGTAAACAGTTTCTATTTTCAGGAGCGTCACGCCCTCCGCCTCCTTCCCGGTGAAGTCCCAGCGGGGAGCTGCTTTTTGTGGCCAGAAGGTGAGAAGTGACAGTGGGTAGACACAGAGCAGGTGACAGCAGGGGGGAGGGGGAGGGGGGAGTGGGGGGTAGAGGGCGACCGACTCCACCCCCTCGCCCAGAAATCCCAAAGCCCAAAGGTGACCTCCACCAGAAAGAGACCCAACACCATGCACACCCCCGTCTACTAACCCTCCCTGGTGGGTTCGACCCAGGGGTGAGAGAAGGGTCCCGGGAGGGCAATTGTTAAGTTCCTTTTGCCCCTTCGACCCACCACCGTCCACTGGGTGTGTCCCCCCAGGCTCAGGGCGTGAAGATGGGGGAGAAGGGAATGTTTTCGTAGATTGACCCACCATATTCCGGCACCGAGCCGTCGCCCCTCTTCAGCACCAGGTGGGCGTGGCGGCCCCCGCTCTTGATGAGCTCGATGGCTCTGGCGTGCTTCATGCCCTTCGTGCTCTCGCCGTTGATCTCCAGGATTTCGTCGCCGACCTGAGCGGACGAAGAAGGGATGGAGGGAGGAGGAGATAAAAGGGGAGGGAACGAGTGACGGGGGGAGGAGGAGGAGGGGGATGTTATCGATTGAGGTTCCTCGTGCAGCCGGGGGAGAGTATTAGGAAAATGTTACACATGAAATCTATGAACTTCACAAGGATCAAAACGAGACGGTTAAATATGAAGCGTAGATGAATCACTCCTCGTCGTTTCAGCAGCCTCGGTTGGACGACCAGGTGTTAGCATGCTAACATCATTAGCCTCTTAAAGGTGCAGTGTGTAAGATTTTGGTCATTTTGATCACCTCTAAAAATATTACAAAACAATGACACACTGACATTTTCATGAGCGCATTCCTGTAGATACACGAGGAGCGGATCCACTCCACGGTACAGTGGCCCAGGGTGGACATATCAAACATCTTTTGAGATTTCCTGACCGTCTACCACAGGTTCTCCTGCAGGTTCAGAAGGGTGAGGGTGAGGTGATGGTGATACAACATTCAACTCCACCACAAGGTGTCACCTCATCTTACACACTGCACCTTTAACGTGAAATAAATGAGAAAGAAAATGCAAATGGCCGACCCTTTAATGTTGCGCGTGGAATCTGTAAACTGCAAAGACGGCAACATTTCAAATGAACTCTTCTCAGAGGTGGAAAATGACACGGGACCGACTGAGGAAGACGAGCGAGGAAACAGGAGCCGGGAGGAAAAACAGCCCAACAAATAAAAAATGATTCCTTTCGCCGAGTGATTCGTTGCCTCGCTGCCTGAAGTCGTCTGTCAGAGCTGAGCATCCTGGGAATTCCTCTGGATCTCGCCCTGACAGCTCGCGCTGCCTCAGCCAGCAGCTGCTAATAATATCTCTGCTAATAAGGTGCACAAACACAAACGCACCTATTCACACATGTGTGTGTGTGTGTGTGTGTGTGTGTGCAAAGTGTGTTAATGCATGCGCACCCACTCATTCCAACTCCTGCATATTAATGGAAACACTCTGGCATGTGCTGTATCTACTGTATCTGCCAGCATGCTCCGTGCATACGTTTCCCACGCACGCACGCACACACACACACACACACACACACACACACACACACACATTGGAGAATCAATTAACCCTGTGTCCCGTATACAATCAAGCAGCCAGCAGGGAAAGAGCTACGTGATTTATGCAACCAATCAAAAAATAAAGGTTAAATATCCTGATTTGTGCGCGGACGTTTTCCACGGGCTCTGGGACAGAGCGCCGACGCTCTCTCGTGGTCAGTGAGGCGCGAGCAGCAGTCATTGGGAGGCTCGTGTAATTACATGGCGGGAAAATGTCGGTGTGATGGATGCAGAGTCCAGGAGGCGGCGTCATCCAGCACTCGCTTCATTCAAAGTGGTTTGTTCTGTAAGTCGATGTCTTGTTTTATATAAATGCAGCAACAACAGTCACATACAGTCGTGCAGAAAAGGACGTGCTGTAATATTTATGCTTCTTATCAAACATTTGAAATGTTTTAATATTGCAAAGTGCCACAAAGATAAAAAATAATATTGATATACTGTATACAGTGAAGATTAAAGGGATTAAATAATGAATAGGTCCAATCGGCTTTTCAGAATAAAGCATATTCTATCACTTACAGAGCAATTATCTCTGAAAAGCACTCTCATAATGACGACTGCTATGATGATTGTGGGTTTGAGTCGTGGCGTTCACCTTCAGAGTCCATTTCAAAATGACATTATGATATAATTCAGCTCAACAGCAGTAAAGGGAGCCGCAATTCAATTACGTCGAGATTAAATTCAATCGGGGAGGCGGCTGAAGTAGAGGCCGTCTCTGATACACTGGTGGAGGGGCCCTGTGTGTGTGTGTGTGTGTGTGTGTGTGTGTGTGTGTAGTTTGTGTGCGTACCCTCATCTTCCCGTTGCGCACGGCTGCTCCGTCCTCCGCTAGTCTCAGAACATACAGGTCCATGTTGTACTCTCTGCCTCCGCGCAGGCTGAAGCCGAAGCCTTTGTTGTCTCGCTCCAGGTCCACCGAGTAGAACTCAGCGTCCTGTTGGTCACACACACACACACACACACACACACACACACACACACACACACACACACACACACACACACACACACACAGAAGGAGAGAAGTAGAATTTACATCAAGGTCACTTTTGTGATTCAGATTTGAAGCATATGTCCTTTGATGTGGAAAAATGTCATCTTCAGGAAAGTCAGACTTTTTTTAATGGCTGTGTGTGTGTGTGTGTGTGTGTGTGTGTGTGTGTGTGTGTGTGTGTGTGTGCGTGCGCTCAGGTATAGGGATGCTGAATGTGTGTGTGTGTGTGTGTGTGTGTGTGTGTGTGTGTGTGTGTGCGTGCGCTCAGGTATAGGGATGCTGAATTATTGATGCCTCAGGCTGTAGGTGGACAAAGACAGGGGGTACAGGATAGACAGAGCGAGGGATGGAGGGACAGAGAGAGAGAGAGAGAGAGAGAGAGAGAGGGAGAGAGAGGGAGAGAGAGAGA
>JAFBJT010001834.1:177577-188197 GCA_016785325.1 Chascanopsetta lugubris
GAGAGTGGAGTGAATGGGGAAACGGCAGCAGAGTGAGCTGCAGCCTCACTCCTGTGAATACCGATTTTGGCTCCAGCTTACCTCTGGGACGCCAGCAGCAAGCTAATCGTCGAGCCTCAGTCACAGTCCGAGCAGAACCCAAACACCGACTGACTGAAGCAAATAATACCTTTCGGCTCTTAATTGTGGCTCCAATTTCATCCTGCTTGTTTCTTCAAGTACTGATCCTAACGGCACCTCCTCCTCCTCCTAGTCGCGGCGACTGAGGAGGAGGGGGAGGAGGAGGAGGAGGAGGAAGAGAGTGGGATAAAAGCATTTGTTAAATAATCCTGTTTCACTCGGAAATGTGCCCCGCTGCTTTTTTTCCCGACACAGCAAGCAGGCCACGTTCGAGCCGAGTGTGGGCTGAATTGGCAAATGGAGGAAGGTAGAAAAGGAGGGAGAGGTGATTTGAAATGAGGCTCACTAAATGTCTGGAGAGAGAAAGAGAGAGGAAGAGGAGATGACAGAGGGGAAAAGGACAGGCGGGTTCTTAGGTGTGAAATCTAGAGATGTGGAAATAGCCTGCTATGAATATTTTCCTCCACTCAGCAGTTTTTCTCTCAGCTCATTAGGAGATGGAAGAAGTGAAGTCCAGATATTATGTATTTCTTTAATCTTCCTCTCTGTCCTTTTATCAATTCACCTCCTTCCCCTACACAATCTATCTTTAAGCAGCTGTGCCTTACGCAAGTCTTCAGTTTGTATGGAAACAAAGATTAAGTATACATTAAGTTGCCATTGTATTATTGAGACTGATATCCAAAGTCATTTTTGATTTTTAATGTTACCATCTAGGTAAAATGCACATTTATCTTTATCTTAAAGGTGTCTACCTTTTCTTTTTTTCCCCTGTTAAAAAGGTTTTTTCCTCGGTAGTTTTTCCTGAGCCTTGCTGAGGGTCTAAGGACAGAGGATGTTACTCATCCTGTGAAGCCCTGTGAGACAAACTATGATTTTGTAAATGTGGGCTATATACATAATATTTCATTTGATTTGATCTTTATCATTTGGATTTGTTTTCAGTGGATTTGACTCAGATCCAATGTTACAGTTTTTGTAGTAACCACATGATTCCATTCTTCATGTATTAGAACCCTTGAATGCTGTCTGTTTCCCTCAGGTGAAGCAGACCTGGATGCAGTGTGTGAAGCCTGTCTGCCGTACCTGAGCTGCAGACAACCTGTCCAACTGCAAGAAGCCTGTCTCAGGTAACGGCTCTCCGATTAGTCTCCAAAAGTAAATACTTGAGTATACTACTTGTAATAGTATAGTCCAATATATTTCTGCAAAGCCGGATTTAAGAAGGATAGTCTGCACTGGTTACTCAAAGACATTGAATTCTGTAACTTTAATAATAATAATAATAATAATGATAATAAACTTAATTTGTGTAGCACATTACATACAAACATAGCAGCTCAAAGTGCTTTACAATACATAAGAGCATAAAAGAAGGAACATTAAAAGGAACATTAGACCATTTTGAAACATGACGGATGTGAAAGAGATCAAATATCAATAAAGAAGAATGCAGTTTTGAAGCTTAGGCTAAGGTTAGCCCTACTCTGTCGGAGATTTCGGCTTGGACCTCTTGTCTTTGGCTCTGAAACCTGCTCTGTTGGAGATTTTGGCTAAGGTTTCATAAACAACTTTAGTTTCTAATCAGAGTAATATTTGTCAGAATAGCTGCACAAAGGGGAACATCGTGGCTGTATTTGAATAGATCAGGATAGCATATCCAACACATGGCCCCAGTCAAGTCTATGGAAGTTGCTCGTCTGTATTCTATATTAAATACCTTATATACTTACGGTTGTAGTACCGAAAGTGGCCACTGGAGGACATTTACTGTAAGTCTGAGGAGTTGTGTCCTGTTCGGTTAATGATACATCCATAGGTTAGAGTCTGCTATGTGAATATGGGAGACGCTTCCTTCATCAGCAAGCAGAATCTGGCCAATCACAAGAGACTTGGCCAGCTGACTAATCAGAGCACTGAGTGTTTCTGGAAAGTAAAAGGAAAATACAGCATTTTAGGATTAATGCGTGACCCCAAAAATGAATTAAGATAGGTCTCTTTTGGTCTCATCGTATAGCTATGAGAGTTTATTCCTCAGAGTTAGGTTCTATTCCAGGGAGCTGAGAATTTCAAAGTGACTGTTTCAGGTTTAGTGATGAAGACAGGAGGAGAGTGTATCATTATAATAGATGAGAAGATCAAATGGAATGACAGACAATAGAGGAAGGAGAGGAGGACATTTGACTTGTAGGAGAAGTGAAGAGAGCTGAGGGAGACGGATATGATGGAGAGTTCACCTTCATTCTTTAGTCCAGGGAAAGAGAAGTACAACTTTGAATAAACTTTGCATTAAAGATGCAGTGTGTAAGATTTGTCATTTTTGTCACTTTTACAAATATTACAAAATAATGAAATTATGATGATGATGATGATTTTTAAAATCACCAAAATGTTTTATTTTGTTTCCATACCCTTAAATGAGCCCACTCATGTATATTTACATGAGGAGTGGGTCCTCTCTACGGGTGCCGCCATGTTTTTACAGTAGCCCAGAGTTTTAATGACAACTGAAGCCTACCATAGGTTCTCCTGCATGTTCAGAAGGGTGAGAGTGAGGCAATGGATATTACATGCAACTTCACCCCTAGATATCACCAAATCTTACACAGTGCACCTTTAAATGTGTAAATGCACTTCCTAATAAATGAACAAACAGGACTGAAACTCTTGGTGTGACGACAAATCCAAGTCGAAGCATTAGCACTGTGATGTATGTGGGGGGGGGGGCAGTGTTTAGTTTATGAGCTTATAGTTCAAGTGTAGGACAGTAATGTGGAGCCAGTGAACCTGCTGTGTTCTGCTCGTTCTGTCTCATGGGATTACAAGAACATGTTTTCCCCCTCATCACAGATTTGTGTGATAACACATCTGATCCCTCTGTCTTTTGTAGTGTTTTCCGACACTTAATCCAGGTGGACCCGGACGCCTTCTGGTTCACTCTGAACGAGCTGCACTGCCCGTCCTCATACGCCCCACCCCACCCCGACCTGCCGCCCGTGCAGCTGAGCGGGATGGGCCGGCCCAGGGACGAGTACTCGGACAACGTGCTGAAACTGCTCCGGGAGGAGTTCGGTTCGGATCCCGTGACAGAGGACCAGGAAATCAGCTAACGAGCCGACGATTGATCGGACTTTTGAACCAGAGACCCCAACATGTCAATACCATTGACTGCGTAGGGATGGATGTAGCGTTTGTGGCATCATCCATAGGTTTCTGCAGAGTGCTTATGGCCCTTGTCAGCCATCTTGCTGATGCCAAACCCCTCCTTCTTCCTCGTGCATCCAAAAATGGGTTAGTGGTTAAAATGGTAAGAGGCAGAGCACATGGAGAGCTGGGTTCCACAGAACATGGCAGGTATATGAAGATGGGTGTAGCGTCCGTTACATCACCTATAGGTTCCTACAGAGTAATTGTGAGGCTTGTAGTAGGTGGTTCACTTGTTAACTCCTCCTACTTCCTGGTTCATCTAAAAACAGGCAAAGAGGCGGAGCAGAGGTGGACCAATGGTGCTTTGGTAGCATCCAAAGAATGTGCCAGGTCGGCCCAGGCGTAACTCAAGAGGCCAGGCTCCTTAACTATGCACAACTTCAAAACCCTGTAGAAAAGAGATAAGCAAGCTAGAAAAAAATTCCAACACCCGTGCAGGTGTCACGGTAAGATGAAATGCAATTGATGTCTAAACTTGACCATTTTCACATGGGAGTCTATGAGGATTGACTCGCTTTTGGAGCCAGCTTCAGGTGGCTACCCCGAACTGCCAAACTTCTTCTTCCTGGTTCACCCAAAAAGAGGTAAAGCAAATAGCAAAGAGGCGGAGCACAGGGAGAGCTGGGGATGGGCCCATGGTGCTGCCGCAGCACCCACAGAACATGCCAGGTGTCACTCAGGAGGCCACGCCCCTTTTGTTGTTCACAAATTCAAACTTTAAAGGAAAACATATGACTCATTGAGACCAAAACCATATTCTGTACCAAGCTTTAAACATGTTTCATTCACCTCCAATGTTGACCATTTTAACATAGGAGTCTGTGGGGATTGCCAGCCTCAAGTGGCCACTATAGGAACTGCAAGTAGTGGAATCATCCTTCAGCCCTGGAGGTTGTTGCCTGGTCAGTACACGGAATAAAAGTCTGGCAATCACTCCAGAAAGAATGGATGCTGTTTTGATAACCTTAGTGGCGTACACGTTTCTGATAAGCAGCGAGATGGAAAAGTATGAAATGCGAGTGAAGCCTCTCTGATGATGCTGCTGCTGCAGCTGCTGCTGCTGCTGCTGCTGCTCCTCCTGCAGGTGTAGAGAACCAGAACAACCCTTGACAGCTCTTTGTGTTTGAAGACGTGTAGCACTTCGACAGCTCTTATGATTTTCATTTCATGTCAGGGTGCCTACGTGCACCGTGAATGCAAATATGTTATTTTCTATTCCTTATGTTATTTGTTGATTTTCTAAAGAAATGCCTCGTTCTCAGGTGCCTGGCTGATTTGAATAATTCAGCCTTCAGAGCGCTTCTCAACTTTGAAGGCGGGACTGAGAATTACGGGTGGACGAGTCTCTCTACATAATCCTTCATCACACAGTTTGAAGGTTTGGACAACTTTAGACTTTACACTGGCTTCTGGTGCTGTGTTGGGATGTATTGAAGTACTACATTTGAAATGGTAAATAATAATTTTGAGGTTGTATTCTTGAAAATGACAGGGTTATGGCAGCAGAGTTAATACAAGAGCTAGACCAGTGAGTGCCAACTGGCAAGGCTGCAGGCCACATCTGGCCCTCCAGAGTTAAAGGTGCCGTGTGTAAGATTTGGTGACATCTGGAGGTGAAGTTGCATGTTGCATCCATCACCTCCCCCTCACCCTTCTGAACATGCAGGAGAACCTTCGTTAGACGTCAGTTATCATTCAAACTCAAAAGATGTTTAGTGTGTCTACTCTGGGCTACTGTGAAAACATGGTGGCCTCCTTTGAGAGGACCCGCTCCTCATGTACATCTACATGAATCTGCTCATCAATGGAGAAAAAGAAATGAATGAAGTAATTAATGAAAATGTCAGTATGTCATTTTTCTAATATTTTTGTGACAAAAGGACCGAAATCTTACACACTGCACCTTTTAAGGAGATTTTATACTAAGCATTTTATAAATTAAATAGTAATCTATTACTTGGGACACAATATTGATTTATTTTTTATTTGATGTACACAGTGTCTCCCGAGACAAATTCTGGCCCTTGGACAAATGTTGATTGATTGCCCCCGACCTAGAGCAGAGACAGATCCCTCTGATCTTGCCGTGTAACTTTTGACAGTTAGCTTCCATGTTAGCGTAACCACAGCCTATGTGGTGATTTTTATTTCCTCACCAACACAGCAAGGTGATGTGGTGTCTGAATGCGTAGGAGACATATTAAGGTGAACAGCCAATTGTTGCTGAGCACCTGTGTGGTTGTGCCCCACATCTTGGTCGTAGGTTGTTTTGAAGGTGCAGTGTGTACGATTTTGGTACATTTTTGTTGCCTCTAAAAATATTACAAAACAGTAACATACTGTCATGAATTTATAATCACTAAAAAAATGTTTTCCCCATTTCTCTCAAATTAATCTATATTCACACGAGGAGGGGGGGGGGGCGCCCTCTCTACGGAGGCCGCCATGTTTTTACAGTAGTAAAAGTGGATGTACCATAAGTTTGCCTGCATGCTCAGAAGGGCAAGGGTGAAGTGATGGATACAGTGTGCAATGTGCGGGTTCATCTGACATATTGTGCTGTAAGAACTCAGTTGTGCAGAATATGGTGGACCTCCTGCTGTGTTGGGTGATCCCCTCCCTAACCCTCTCTGACCGATGCTGGTGGCAGAAGATTTTCTAACTCCAGAGGAATCGGGGGGAAACCGGCCAATCTTATCATGCTCCGTGTTATCACTCAGCCCTACAGGGTTATAGACATGTTGTGAGTGAAGGAAACAGGAGGCTACCCCCCCCCCCCCATCCATTATCACATCATCCATTATCACATCACCTCACAGCCCGCTGCCTGCACACCTCATTGCTCTATAATGATTGTTACGAGCCCCCATCCCCCCAGCACCAGCACCACCGCCACACACGGGGAGGGGGGGGGGGCTCGTTTGGTGATTGCCACGCATTTTGTATTTAGCCGGCCCACCTTAACTCTAGCGGGCGCAGCACAGCACCTCTTTATCTTGTTCTGTGCTGTTACTATTTAATCCTGCTGCCACAGCTGACGATGGCACCATTAGTCATCAGCAGGAGTGTGTGTGTGTGTGTGTGTGGGGGGGGGAGGGGGTGGCGTGCTCTAGCAGCACCTATTACAACACAGGTAACTACAGGCCTAACGATGCCTGTCCTCAGTGCACATTGGAAACAGAGGAAGTGAAGCCACAGCTCATCTCTTTGTTGTACTAATAGTAATAATAAGAACTCCACAGCAGTTGTGGGTTGTTTTGTTTGTGCACTCGATGACGTTTTGATGTAATCTAACGTGGCAACAGTGGCCTGAAACAGTGTTTACACTCGAGCATGAGTGAGAACTGACCGTAATCTGTCTCCTGGAGACTACTGTACCTGTGTCTCCCAATCTAAAAATGGAGGTCGACGGGCAACTTCCATTCGACACAAAACTAAGAATTCGTTTTGTCAGCGCTACTGCTGCAAATACGTAATGTATGTAATTAGCATCGTTCCACAACATTTCCCTTTAGCTATAAATATGAATTGATGTTGGAGAACACTGTTGTTTCATATACAATTTATTCCATTTGATAAAGGCATACACTTAGCATGAGACCAGACATTCTAGAGGAAGTATACATCAATCCCTTTTTTTTCAAACAGTGCTTTTACAAAAACATCAAATCAAAGTTATGTTGGAAAAAAGAAACAAACATCCCGCAGACCTCTGACCCCCCCCCCCCCCCCCCCCCCCCCCCCCCCCCCCCCCCCACGCCCCCGCCCCCCCCCCCCCCCCCCCCCAGTCTTTGAGCTGACACAGATTGGGAACAAAACCATCCATCCCTGCAGACTTGTCCCTCTAGCATCTATGCAAATAGATTTATTATTATTATAGTAATCATCAGTTTACAAAAATGGTAGAAGTGAGATGGCCTGTGGAATCTTTTCAGGCCAAGTCCCAAATTGCATTGAAATGAGTCCAATGTTCAGGCTGGTGTTTGCAGCCCTGCACAAAGAGAACGGCACAGCTTTAAGTACTAAGATACATGGGGGGGAGGACCCCCCTGTCTGAGCAGCCATGAGGAGAATGTGTCATTCATCTGTCTGTACAGCACTGTAGGAGAATCAATGGAGAAAACTTTCGAAATAACATACAAATAGTAGTCAACCAAATTAATGACAAAAATATCCTCATGTCCTCGTGTATGGTTGGTTGAAAAAGTTTTTTAAGAAAATTGCCGAACATGCACTATTTCTATTATTATAGCAGAGTGTATTGAGACTTTTGAATGATTGATGAAGATCACGTCGCTTTTATTCTATGATTCATTTTTCATCCAGTTGAGCAGATTCAGTCTTTTCAAGTCTTTACAAATCAGGGCAATTAAAACGTTTTTTAGGGTTTTGCTCCTAAACTTGAAAGTAAAAATAGTATTTAAATATAATTTCTAATCAATTCTGGATTTTATTTTGAGGGGAATCTTTTTTCTTATTTTTGTTTTTATTGAGTTTCCTTTTTAAAATTTCAGTTGTCATTCTTTCCTTTTGGCACAAATGTTTGTGTTTGGGGGGCGTGGCTTCAACTGAGAGAGGCGGGACATCATTCGTATGTTTGTATGATGGGCACCGCTCACAGTGTTTGAGAAATAAATTAAACACCCATGCTTTTAGAAATGAGATTAGATAAAAAACCCCTCAAGGAACAAAAACACTGTAAATAAAATCAAAGAAAATTAAATGAAATAAAATAAAATTAATTAATTAATTCATGAATGAATACAAATTATATTTACACTTAAAAAAAAAAACAAATGCAAAGAAAAGATTTGTCCTCGATGCTCTGGGATTTTTAATATTAATTCCTTACTAAAGAAAGCTCCTTCCTTCATCCCAGAGTGTAAACAGGAAATAATTACGTCTTTCATTTCCCTTTAAGAATAAAAGCGACATTTTCTTTAAGACCCCGTTTCAAAAGAACTAGTGTTCTCCTCTTCTCCAAGCTCGTATCGAATGACTGAGTAAGGCAGTGAAGGAGGTATGAGCATGAAAGCAAAGGATGAGTCATTTACAGAATCTTTAAGTACAAGAGCAGAACAGAGCTCGGCCTAATAGAAGGGCAAGAGTCTTTTTTTTTTTCAAACAGGGAACGGCCTGGATTTTTCATTATGTGGCGAATGTGGTGACTGACCCAGCCAGAAAAAGCTATGTTTCCCTGCACAGCTCTGATACTGTACATGTCTAAGGATTGTGGATTTGCGGACGTGTGAGGGAAAGAGTAGCTTTTTTATGCCGAGTCAGGTTACACATCCATCTATCACCTACAGCGTGCAGCTGGGCTCGTTGGCGCAGTCACTGTGGCTGTGGTTACTGTCTACATCCCTCTTCCTCAGCTCCCTGCTGCTTGCCTTGTGCTGCGGACTGCTGCTGCTGCTGTGGTCATGCTGAGTCGGCGACAGCGATGGCCTCTTGCCGCGCTCCTGGTGGTGTTGCCCGTGATTCTGGTGGTAGTGGCCGCGACCGCTCTCTCTAACGCCGCCGTGAGCCTCCATTTTGTCTGCTCGCATCTTGGTGTCATCGGAAGCCTCGAAGTTGTCTGCGCCGGCGTTGCTTGGCGACACCACCTGCAGGTAGGCCCGGACGCGGTGGTGGTGAGCGCCGGCATCGTCACTGAAGTCGATGACGCGGCATTCGTAAGTGCCCTCGTCGGAAGGCTTGACCCGGGAGAGGCGGAGCTTGTGGGAGATGTTGCTTCCTACGACCTTCACGACCTGTGCAGGACACAAAGAGGAGACCACATCAAAGACTTTTGAGGGAGCTGCTTTCACTGAAAATGCTGCCGGATTTTTATTTACTCTTCAGAGTAAATAAAATCAAAGCACACTGTTATGACCACGACCTTTTAGATGGATTAATTTTATATAAAGTACAATCATTCCCATGTTCCTTGACTGTGACATGGAAGGAGTTTGGACCATGGATGTATCAATAGAACAGGATACCATATCGATCACATGACCCCATTCAAGTCGATGGATGTTTCAGACCTCCTAGTTTAGTTGCAGCCCATAGAGCATGCTCTGTTGCATTGTTCCCATAATGCAACGGGGCTACAAGATCGAGCGGCCGCCATTTTTACCAAAATAAAAGCATCATAATATAAAAAATGTAGAATACTACAATCAATAATTGGCTGCAGAGTTTTAAAGGTGTCTAAATTACTATTTTGTGGTCTATGGGAAAAATGCGTTGTGGGCCAAATGGGGATTTTCTGTTGCAGTACCGCTAGTGGCCACTGGGGAGAATGTGCTGCAAGTCTGAGGGGAGGTGCTGTGTCCTGTTCTATCAATACATCCATGGTTTGGACCAACCGGTCAGCCTGATCTCGCAGGTAGGTAAGTAAATAAAAGGTGTATTACGAATAGCAAAAAGCTCAATCTTTTAAAGGTGCGGTGTGAAAGATTGCAGTCATTTTTGTCACCTCTAAAAATATTTACATCCACATACCAACATTTTCATGAATTTATAATCACCTAAATGTATGTATTTTTTCCCCCCATTACCCATAGCACATTAATGTTTACTTACACCAGGAGTGGGTCCTCCCTACGGGGCAGCCATTTTTTTAACCTTCTTCCAGAATGGACATCCTAAACATTTTTTGAGTTTTAGCTGAAGTCCACCATGATTTCTTCTGCAACATGCAACTTCACCTCGAGATGTCACCAAATCTTACACAGTGCACCTTTAAGGTCAGCTCACCATCATGTAGTGCCGGGGAAATGATCGATGATTTGATTTAATTCAATTTAACAGGGTTTGGGTTCAAATCCATGTGGACACCTCCACCACCACCGCCTCCTCCTCCCCCTTTTTCTCTTTCCTTGAGCCAAACTCTCAGACTAACTCCAACAAAATGTGCCACTTAGCAAAGTCTATTTGTATCTCCTGGCTTTTACAAGCTCACAAATCTGCACAGTTGAGACCACGAGAGTCTGGGGACGTGATGCACCCAGATATGAATAGCATCCACCTTTCTCCGCTGCAGATGCTGTGGATATGGCCCCTTAATATGTGCTTGTATTACTGTACATAAAAGCTTTATGTGTTTTGAATTGCTTGTGTGGCACCACATTCGTCACATTTCCATGTGTGTGACTATAGATACCATGTTGTTGTTTGACTAGATGTATGAGGGCCAACATTCATTATATACACAGAAGTCATAATGATTTTCCAGCTGTTCGGCTCCCAGACACAAACACACACACACACACACACACACACACACACACTCTCCCAACCGCAGCT